>CM025637.2:1107465-1142626 GCA_014621495.2 Entosphenus tridentatus
CCATATCCGCTCCTTTGATGCTGCTAATCCTGCATAATGCACGGACACAAGTAGCACTAATTACATACCTCTTGATATGCAAATTCTTTTGTTAAGGCGCCCCCCCCTTCACCCCCCCTCCCAACCCAGCTTATATATATGCTCCAAGCACGTGTGCTGTTCCATTCAGACGCTGTCGCCTCGACAGACCTGGTTTCACCTGAAGACGGCTGCTTGCGTTGTGGCCGAAACGTCGTGAGAATTATTTTATTATGTTTTATTATTTTTATTATTTTATTACTTCCCTTCTACGTGACTTTACCGAAAGAACCAAGAAGATGAATTCCTGCAGTCACGAAAGCTTTAAATCGAAATGCCCGAACAGGTTGATGATGGTGTCGTTCAACCACTGGCCAGGTTGTAAGCAGCGGAAGTCGTTCGGGAACAGCCTTCCGTACCCCGGAACGAAGACGAAGTGTTCGACCGAGACAGGGGGCGGACAACGTGGAGTGACGCCGGGCGGAGGCGAGCTTGGTCGCCGCTTCACCGCCACAGCAGACTCTTGCGGCGTTGGAGCTGGCTCCTCCGGCCGCGACCGTTTGCCGCGCGCGACGAGTGGCTTGCGAGCCTGTGGTCCCGCGCGTGGTTGCCACATGCCGTTTTTGCCAATGTCCATTCGCCATTTCGTCAAATGTATATTCGGCCACAACGTCTTGAGGTGCGCCTTCCGGAACGAGAGCACCAAAGAAAAACAACGGAATCGACATGACTGCCGCACGCGGCTGAACATCATGTACAGCAACTCGAATGACAGATTCGGGCTGCCGCGACTTGGCTCCAGCAGGGCGATGATGTACGCAAACGTCGCACCCTGGCATTTCCATGTGGTGATTGTGAAGGACAGGTCGACCGCATGCATCTCGTAGGTGACCGTGACCTTGCCGATCCGGATCGTCTTCGGCTTGCGTTTGATCAGTCCGATCGGGATGTGGACTGCGTCGACACCACCATCAGCATCGTGCGGGGCGACGTTGAGATGACGCGGCCACGCGGCCACATCGACCCCATGCACGGAGACGATGATATGGTCAGGCGGCATCGGCATGTAAATGACACGGCGGACGCCGTCGTCGCCGCTGTTGCTTTGAGCACGTATGGCGGTGATGGTGGCGCGGCATTCATCCGCATTGTCCCACGCGACGGATACCAGCGTGCAGGGCGTGCCATTCACGACATTGTAGACGACGTTGTCATTGTCGAGGATCTGGGCAGGGCAGCCAGCGACGAAGTACCCGAATAGCTCGGGATTGTCCTTCTCCTGGTAGAGCAGTAACTGCAGTGAGATGGGAACGTCGCGCTTCAGGCGCCGACGCCACCACAGAACGTGTCGACCCGTGGCGACGGCGACGTGTACAGTACGTGCAGCATTGATGACGGCCTGATCGCGATTGCCTGTCATCAGGCACGTGGATTCCGTGAGCCAGGCCGGATCGGCGGCGATCTCGGTCTTGGTAATCGGTGCCGTCAGGCCATCGATTATGTCTTCGGTGATGGGGCGGAAGGCACAGTTGGCATCCGTCCAGCGGGTCCCCATCAAGTAGCGCCGCAGTAGTGCCCGCATCCCCTGGAGGCGCCGGCAATGATCCAGATAGCCAGTGGCCTGGAGCTGCTCAGTCATCTCAAATACATGGAATCGCTCAAACAAGGAGCGCGCCGTCAGGTCTTCCGATGACACGGCGCCGTACATGACGCGATATAAAATTACGCACGCATGTAACCGGCAGCTGTATGAAGTTGCCCACCATGAGGATGGAGATGCCCCCGAAAACCACGCGCGGATTGTACATTGAGCGCAGGCGCTGGTCCAACAGCACGAGGAAGGAAGCCAGCAGCACGCTGACCTCATTGATGACGACGAGGCGCAAACTGTCGCTGCCGATGACGTTGAAAATCAAGCCCACCAGCTGGCCGGCATTCAGGTCCTTGACGAACGACTTCCACATGGCGGCAGAAGTCTGCCCCTGGGGCAGCGGGCAAGCGCCGACGCCGGTGTAGCAACAGCAGGCCATCGTGCTGCCGCATGAGGCGATTTCATCGGCGGTTTTGTGGATGCAGATGCTCTTCCCGACGCCACCATCGCCGTGCATCATGAGCAACTTCTGTCCGGGCACGTCGACGATTTCCGATGCGACACAGTACTGGCCATCGGTCAGAAAGCATGGCCCGATTTTGACCATGGCCTTGTGATGGAAAATCGGATCTACAGGGCCGCCGTTTCCTCCACGGCCACTGGCAGTGCCGACGTCGCCGTGATCGCTTTGGCGCGGTTTGAGGGCATGGATCTGCTTGCGCATGTCGCTCAGCGACAGTCGGACGTCATTAGCGGCCCCCTCGCCATGAAGCAAATCGTAGTTGTCGGGCGGGGCGTACACCGGCACCCACAGCGCCGGTCCGTGGCTAGCCGCGAGTTGCTGGGCACTCATGAGAACTGCATCGTTGAAGAGTTCATCGCACGAAGCCATCAGCTCCATGTGGGACACTCGGCGCTGAACATTGAAGCTGGCTGCTGCTGCAGTTAGCTCATACATCTCCGACGGACAGAGACAACCCGCATGCTCGGCGTCCCCGTCGGCATCATCAGGTCGTAGGAAAGGGCCCCTGGACTTGCCAGTGTGGACGTCGGCCCAGTAGTCGGTATTGCGCTGCCTCCAGAGACTGGTGATCAGCTCATTGCGACTGCTCCGATGCCACTTCAACATCAGGTGATAGAGAGATCGGAAGCACTGTTGATTGATGATGGACTCCGAGCTCCTATCCCATGCATGAATCATCTCGGCGAGACCGTCACCGTCGCGGGCGAAACGTGGCTCGTCGGCACTGCCAGGGCATGAGCAGATCCAGGACGTACTTGGCGAACGGTTCCAGATCGCGGTTCCAGATCGCGCTTCCATGCAGAGACTCAGGCGGGATCGTCAGGTTTGGTCCCCGGAAACGACGGCGGCGGTCGGCCGGCGAGAACGGCGGTATGCATCTTGAGGTGAATGACCGCGTTATACTCAGTGAAAAGAGGGTGTTTGGGCCCCAGATCAAACGCGCGCCAACCAGGTCGAACCGCCCCGGCAGGCCAAGCCATGGCAACGCACTGCTTGTTTGGGACCAGCTCGACGATGCTCTCAAACTCGAGCGCCGAGTATTCGGCAAAGTGAAGCCCGTGGTTGTCGTACGATTCGGCCTGCGACATGAAGATGACGTCGCCGGACGGCAGCTTGCACGCCGTCGCGCCGCCGACGCTGCCGTCGCCCTTATCGTCAGGATCGGCAGTGAACACCAGGGCGTTCAGGGCCTCGTCGACGAACTGATCGTCATCGACAGGCGGGTCAACGTTAGGCAATGGAGGATCGTCGTTTTCGCCGTCCTCGTCAATGGCGCGATCCAATTACCGATCGACATAGGCGACAGCTGCGTGCGGGAACACGTACGGAAACGTTTTTGTCTGGACCTCTGACGTGGCGCCCAGCAGGGCATGTACCATCAAGGGCATGGACCATTGGTGGCCGCCGGTGAACGCGTTGACCGTCCGCGACGCCAAGTGCTTGCCCGTGCGGTGCACCGTGCCTGTGTCGTCGGCCACGCTCGGGTGTTGCGCAATGTCGTCCAGGGCTGACAGGAGCACAGCAGTGGCCTGGCGCAAAGGAGCGCCCTCTTTCGTCATATACGCCACCTCGTACTCCTCGACGGCTTTACCAGCATCCTGACCGCTAGTGACGGACGAGTTGTTGTGGCAACCAACCAGATTCGTCGTGATCAGGTTCAATTCTACAAGCATCGCGTCGGGCCAACAGGATGCGGGCATATGAACTGGCCGCCCAACAGGTCGTACGGGCCATCAATCATGTCCAGCGTTGCTTGATTGACGGGCAGGCCGATCAGAATGGTGCGCTGATTGTCCTTGTGCTCTGGGCGCTTGTGCATAGCGATCATGAGAGGGCAGGTATGCTCCTCGTTAACGCCACGTGCCATGCACATGCGGCACATATACAGGCACTTCAGTGGCTTTTCACAGGAGAATCCATGTTTGTTGTGCTGTGACAGGGCGGACTTGCGTTGCCCCATGGCGACGAACTCGTCGTAGTGGGCCATCGCATCCGACACGTTCAGGTTGGCAGCGCGCAAGCGCGTGATGTCGTACCACTCGTGCACAGCAGGAGCCAGGTGTGTACAAGCCGTACTGTCAAGAATGTTGCCGATGACGATCTGAACGTCGGTTGGCGCGGCAGCCAACCGAGTCAGTAGCGATGCCAATGCAGCCAAACGCCCTTCTGCAGCTCAATCACGCCGCTGACGGCGGCGATATTGAGATACGCGCCGAGCTCCCGCTGCAATTAGTCACGCGAGACGCGAGTATGCGCAGCCATCGGACACCGTATGACGTCATCGAGCAGGATGCGCATGTGGTTGGCGAAAGACATTGCGCCTAGAGCAGGATGGGGACGCGTCACCGCCATCCTCGCAATGGCGTTGGAAACAAAATCGTCGGGCAGGTCAGCACGCGTGAAACCTGTCCGCTGCAGCGGGCAGTTGACGTTGTTACATTGGCGAGTATCGCGCATGATGGCCAGGCGCAGGACAGAGAGGTCCTCGAACTCGGGTGGCGACCCCGTCAGGAAATGACTCCCGATCCCGTACCGGAGACGCATTGCAGACAGCTTGGGGTGCGTGGCCTCGCGCTCAAACGGGCTAAACGGGACAGTGGATCCGACCATGGACATGATGCGGCACACTTTGGTGTTCAGCTTCTTGGCCTCGTCTGACAGCGGGTTGTCGTGCGCCCAGAGCAGGCATTGTCGGAACGCCGACGAATTGGCCAGCTCGCCGAGTTTCTGAAGCTGCGAAGCCTGTTTGGTGCCTATATGCGCCATCTGCCGGACGCATGCGTGCCGCTGCAGCTGATTGAACGTGGTCGCAATGAATAGCGGGTCCTCGAACCGGCCATCGTAGTAGAGAAATAGATGGCACAGGAACTTCTTGTTGAGGGAGCCCTTGGGCAATCCCTTGCCCAGAAGGAACAAAGACGCGAAAACCGCCAACATGAGGACGTCGTTCTCGTCCCACTCGACGATTGAGTCTTTGCTGCGTGAAACCACCGCGATAGGAGGTGGGAGCACGATCTCTGGGATTCTTGTCGTCGGGGTGAATGATGTCGCTCAGCGCCTGCAGCGCCAGGTTGACGCCGCCGCTGAGGAGAGATGGTTTGGGCAAGACCGCCACATGAACAAGGTCGTAGCCGGTGCTGCTGGCCGGCGACTCTGCCACGTCGTTGTTGACGTCATCATCATCGACGTGCGCATTCATTGCAGCGACATCAGCGTCGTCATTGCAAATGGCGTTGTTCTCAATGGCGGCCCACTCCTCGTCCAGGCGTCGGCGCATTTCGGGGGAATTGTCAATGAAAATGCTGGCGAATCGTGGATGCTTGACCCCGGTCCAGAGCTTGAGCCACTGATAATCTCCGGTGACGTTGATGTTGTACATGCCGCGGAAACAAGCCTGCGCCTTCCGCCAGGCGTCGCGCGGCCCGAGAAAGGTCACCTGTGGGTGTTGCACTGGGGAAACTCGGGGCAGCACGGTGGCCACCTCGACAGGACCGTCTTGCGTGAAACAAATGGCGTTCCCCGTTGAGTGGTTCGCCCTTATCAAGATGTCAATATTGAAGGCTCGGGCGGGTAAAATCGCTTTGAGCGTCGTGCTGTTCACTTTGGGCAGCGACCCCCCACCGACCATAGTCGTGCCCATTGTAGAGGCTGAAGTCGTGGTCGGCCGGATCCTTGGCACAGGTCGAGCACAGGACGACGTTGTTGACGTTAGGCACTAGATCCGGATTGAGATAGTACCAGACGTCTTCACGCGCAGCACGGAGACGTGCCGTTCAACAAGATGCTCTGGCAGGGTGCACTGCTCGGCGACTTGCTCGTTGGTGAGGTGGAACGCAACGGGAAGCTGGTCGACGGGGCCGGCGTCGACGATAGTCTGATTGGCCTCAAAGAGAAACTCATTGCATGAAACGCACGCCGCGATGCGCCCCGTGCCGGGGTCGCGGGCAGCCGCACTGTGCTGACAGTGCACAGCGTCGTTGTGGCCTACCGCACCGCTGATGGCTTGCAGGATCCGCTCGCAGACCGCGGGTCTGTTAGGCCCACGCAGGCTCTCATCATTGAAGATAAAGGCGTCGGGATGGTTTGCGCACAGGTGGAAGTACAGCAGCGCCAGACGCTGATCCTTCGTGAAATTTTGCAACTTCGCCAGGAACCTGACGGTCTCCTCACTAGGGTCCTACTCGACGAGAGCAGTCTCGGCCAGAGACGCAAGCATGGCGTCCTCAGTATCGACGCTGATGCGTCGCTTCTCAGCCTTCGCGATGCGTGCACGCTCCAGTCGGGCAGCACGCTCTTCGGGCATCTGGGGCGCGGCATGTCGGGCAGCCGACGCGACACTCCCACGCTCCAGTCGGGCAGCACACTCTTCGGGCGTTTCATCCTTTATTGGGTGCCCCCTGCCGTACTGTGGCCGGACGTCGCCGATGGTTGCGAACATCCCCACTATCTCCACACCGCCAATGGTTGCACTGAACGTCGGCGATCGCGCCAGAAAACGTTTGCAGTCAAGCAAACTGCGATATGCCAAGACAGTCACAGTCACTGAACTGCGCAGAGTGCACGACAGACAAATATGCACGACAGGCAGACAGACAGACAAATAATCCATGGTGGGCAGTGTGGAACCTGTTATCCCTACCTGTATAATATTCAAATACTGTCAATTATCCTTTTCCACACTCACGATGTATGTATGTCAGAATTCTTTATAATTAATAAATGCCAAACATAATTTTTTTAAATTAATAAATGTCAACCTCGTGCCTTACCCACAAATCTAGCAACTACCCAAAGCGTTGAGTAGGCACGTAAAATATATTCATCAACTGAAATTGATTATGCTCCTGACAAATAAACAATGCACGTGAGATTTTATTGTTTACGATTCATGTACATTACATGCCAATGTTCATCATCATCATCAGCCATGCTCAATCAACTGCTGGGAGAAAAGGTTCCCCAATATTGTCACCATTCCTCATGATCCTGCGATCCACCCCGCTCCTGCGCACGAGATGATCTCATTGCTTCATCTCTATGGTGGTTATTCTTTCAGGCGTGTTTTCTCCTTCGGCTGACATTACATCCCAAGTTCTGTGCACTTGCTATTATCCATTTTAGCCACGACGTGTCTTGCCCAAGCCTACTTAAAACTCAATTTGCATTTTCGCAATGTTGCATTGAGGATAAAGTAATGTAACAAAAAAATAACTGTATGAATAAAAAATGAGATGGTCAAAATCAAATAAAAAGAATGAAATCATAACTGTAAATCAATCACAATTAATTGAATCACTGTAATGTGTGCTGGGAGTGGGGGGGACTCCAGTTGAATCGTAAACATGCCCACAGGCAGCCATTGGCACCATGCACACATGCTCAGAAATGGATGTTCATTGAATTTTTTAGGGTTTTACGATAGTTGCATGCATAAAAACCTATTAAAAAAACCATTACCAATCTTCACCACACCCACAATGACCGGAGTGAAGTATGGTCAAAACAAGCTCAATGACTAACATGGCATGGTTAAGCCTTCATCTAGCAGTGGCTTGACCAAGTGCTGTACGTTTATTATATTGTTTATATTGTATCTATAATGATTTGAACAATGACATTGCAACATGCGTCTGTAAAAATGCGTCCCATGCGCCAAGCAGTTTGATCAAGCACTCAAAAAGTAGAAGATTATAGATTCCATGGCTTAGGAATCAATACAACATTCCATCAGCAAACGGTAGAAAATCGATAATAAAAATGCAGGAGATACAAAACACTGAGTACGCTTCGCCAATACCCTAACTTACAATAATATATTATATGTGCATAGGCAGCTTACTCTCCGTCAAGAGATACGAGAGAAAAGCTGATCAATATACTCATGGTGCTTTTAGTGATAAAGCAAATGTCTGTGGAGTCACATACCGCCTTGGAGACTCTTAATATGAAGACTCTTAATATTTACGTTGAAGCCTATTCGCCATTGCTTGAAGCAGCATCGGCGGGGGAGGAAGAGAGCACAGAGGTGTTGGGGTGGGAAAGGATAACTGGCACCAAGATGCCCTCCAGTGGCATGGGAGAGTTAACGCAGCGAATAATATGCACGACAGACAGACGGACAAATAATCTCTGGAGGGCAGTGTGGAACTGTTGTTCCTACCTGTATAATCACTGAACCCAGAACCCCTACACTACAGCCATACTCCTCTAGCAGGGTGAATACATCCACGCTTGTTTCACACACACACAGAGCGGTACTTATTTTACCCCCCTCTCCCCACCCATGAAGATTGTGAGGATTGTTTACGACCCCCCCCCCCTCCCCCGTTGTGATGGAGAGCTACATAGCCCCTAGCCACCGACAGCCACCAGCCAGCCACGGGCGTGGCGTTGCGCGTGACGGTGACGAGGGTGGCGAGCGCCGTGTGTCGTGGTGGCGTCTACCCTCTGCGCTGTTCACGTTCACCTCTCTCAGAACGCGCCACTCAGATCCACAATCCTCACTGAGTCACCAACACCACCCCACAACCCCCACCCCACCCACAGCCCAGGGTGTAGAGGCTGAGTGAAAGTTTTATGAAACGAGTGCAACGGCGCCATGGAGTCAGCGCTGTAAAACGACAGCAGCCCCGCGTCCCAGTCCAGGTGGACCCCGACTCTCCGCGGAGGCTGCGGCACCGACAGTGACGTCACTACCTCGCCATGCAGCGCTGAGAAGCTGTCGCCTTGTTTCTCTAGACACCAGGAGACGTCACTCCCTCCCAGGAGGCACTCAGCACCACGCCCTCTCCGTGGGATCATCCCGTACGCGACTCCAACCCTACACAGCCTCACGCTCCCCACGTCCACCTCCCAGTAGTGCTGACCCGACGAGAAGCTCTCAGAGCACAGGGCTTGGCCCCAGCGCTCAAAACGGTGTGGGTGATGGGGGCGACCCTGGGCGATACCGCTCAGCGTCATCGTCCTGAGGTCCGAGGAAATCTGGAGGCGGTCGTTGGCTGAGTTTGTGTCCAGAGTCGGTGAGCGTCCATCTGTGGTGAGTATTAGTGTACACATACTAATATTAGTTAGTATTAGTGTACACATACTAATATTAGTTAGTGTTAGTGTACACATACTAATATTAGTTAGTGTTAGTGTACACATACTAATATTAGTTAGTATTAGTATACACACACTAATATTAGTTAGTATTAGTGTACACATACTAATATTAGTTAGTATTAGTGTACACACACTAATATTAGTTAGTATCAGTGTATACACACTCATATTAGTTAGTATTAGTGTACACACACCCGTATTAGTTACTGTTAGTGTACACACACTAATATTAGTTAGTATTAGTGTACACACTAATATTAGTTATTATTAGTGTACACACACTAATATTAGTTAGTCTAAGTGTACACGTACTAATATTAGTTAGTATTAGTGTACACGTGATAGTATTAGTTAGTATTAGTGTACACATACTAATATTAGTTAG
Organism: Entosphenus tridentatus; assembly: GCA_014621495.2. Lineage (NCBI taxonomy): Eukaryota > Metazoa > Chordata > Hyperoartia > Petromyzontiformes > Petromyzontidae > Entosphenus > Entosphenus tridentatus. The sequence continues at coordinate 1,117,087 of CM025637.2, forward strand.
TATTAGTGTACACATACTAATATTAGTTAGTTTTTGTGTACACAAACTAATATTAGTTAGTATTAGTGTACACACACAAATATTAGTTAGTATTAGTGTACACATACTAATATTCGTTAGTATTAGTGTACACACACTAATATTAGTTAGTATTAGTGTACACATACTGCCAAACCACTGGTGAATAATTAGTGAATTATAATAAATAATAACAATAGTGCTACACTAACATGAGCATGTGTGTGTGTACAGTGGCAGTTAACAGTGGTGATGATGCCAGCACCACGATGTTGACGCCACTCTCACAGCGTCTCTCTAGAAAGACGACGCTTGTACCACAGCCACAACAGCCTCGCACACTCTCACATCGACACACAGACATTGTGTGTCACAGCCTCGCAGACTCTCACATCCACACACACACATTGTGTGTCACAGCCTCGCACACTCTCACATGCATACACAGACATTGTGTGTCACTCCGCTGCTGGATGAGCGCCTCCCCACGCCGTGCGCATCCTGGAGGGGGGGGTTATTTGACCATACTTCACCGCTCTCGTCAGTGCTCGTTGGCGATGGTGGGGATCGTGAACGTGGAAGCGTAGAGGTGCAGTACAACAATGGTTCACGCTGCGCTGCCCTCAGCTGGTGTGATGTGTAAACATTTGATACGAGGGAGACAAAGGCGGCCGGGCGTGGTGCTGACCACCCACTCCCTCGTGTGCAGTGCCGGCCTTCATAGGTGCAGCTGCTTGCTAACAGCACTTGCCCCAGTACCCAGCAATAGGGTTTAGTATAATATCGAAACTGTTAAATTAATTTTATTTCACCAGGTAGAGCCCACTGATCCATGTCGCTCTCTTTCAGAGTCTGCGTCTCTCTCCCCGTGGTGGCGTGGATTTCTCCCTGGTTCCTCGCGTTTTTACTTCCACGTTCATAATCAATCTGCATTCTGAGGATTTAGCTGCTGCTATAAATTTCCACGTGATGAGCCACTTTGTAGAGCTGTCATTTGTGATAGTCAGGTCGCTTCCGAAAAAAGAGCGACAAGGTTGAGTGGGTTCCTTACCTGGTAAAATAAAATGAAATGTTGACGAAGGTGGGGAGCACAGAAGTGCAGTGCAACACAGCAGAACACGCGGGTGCAAGACTGAGGAACTCACAGACGAGAGGCAGGAGTCTGCGCATGGTCCTTTCAAGGGAGCGGATCGTGGTGACGTCCAGTGAAGTGGGAAGTGGGGGTGCAGATTCCTTTGGGGTCTCTCTCCTGGGACAACCACCAACAGCATCACACACAGCCTCGCTTAACCACAGCATTGGAACATTCAGCATCCATAGCACATACAGCCCGTGTCTCACGCAGCCCGTGTCTCACACGCAGCCAGTGTCTTACACACAGCCCGTGTCTCACACGCAGCCCGTATCTCACACACAGCCCGTGTCTCACACACAGCCCGTGTCTCAAACACAGCCCGTGTCTCACACACAGCCCGTGTCTCACACACAGCCAGCATGTCTAAAACACACACAAACACACCTTGTGTCTTAGACACACAGCCCGTGTGTCTAACACACACATACTGTGTTGTGAGTGTTTAACCGTGAGACGTTAAGGATCTGTACCTGCGCGTCTCCTCCAGGTGCTCCTGTGGAAGAGAGAGGAGACAGAGAGGGATCATGAGTGACGTCTCTAACCTTGCACCACGAGCCCTTCTGCCACTGCCCGCTCTGTTGTTCTGGACACCCAAGCAGCATCTCCACAGAGGCTCTCCCCACCTGCAGGAAGGCGAGCGAGTCCCTCTCGTGCTGTAGAGCGCGCAGGCGAGCGGCCGCCACCTGGAGTTCGCCGATCTCCCGCTTGTGACGAGCGATGTTCTCGTCTATCCGGGACAGCAGCTCGCGCTCCTTCACGGCCACGCGTTGGAGAGCCTCCTTCTCGTCCTCGTTCAGAGCTTTCTTTAGGCGGGCGAACTTGCCCGTGATGCGACCCCTGATCCCGGCCACCAATTCCTGCGGAGACGCGGGGACCACGGTTGGCTCCTTGAGCCATGAGCCACTCCGTGTGTGCGTGTGGGCGCCGTGGTGGCTAGGAGATGTTGACTCCCTCGCCTGGTATACAGCAGGTCGGGGTTCGATCCTGATGCCTGTATATTTGGAGTTTGTTCTCTCTTTAGTCGTTTGGATTTTTCTCCGGGTCCCCCTGTTTTTGCCTCCACATTTAGGGACAACGTTGCACGTTTACAGTATTTGGCTGCTATCAAATTCCACGTTACAATTAGCCACTTTGTTGAGCTATAATTTGTAATAGCCAGGTCGCTTCTGAAAAAAAGAACTACGTAGCTATGTGGAGCCATTCCTGGTAAAATTAATATCAGTTTAGTCTATGGGTCTCTATGGGTCTCTATGGGTCTCTACGGGTCTTGAAGCCTCTCTCGGGGTCTCTATATCTCTCTCTATATCTGTGTGTCTCTATGGTGTCTAGGTATCTCTATGGGTCTAGTATGTATTTGGGTGTCTATGTGTAGAGTAGTAAATAATGACGTTTTTTCACGCTCGCCCTCCAGTGCAGTGACGTCAGAGAGTGACGTCATGTCCCCCGGGATATTTAGGGTGGGACCCGTGACGTGTTCCGGGTCGTCACGAGGAGCCAGGAACGTGGGAAGTTGGGACCCAGGGTAGGAGGAAATTAGCACCAGGCTAGGGTAGCCTGTGGGTGTGCTAGGGATCTCCCCAGTACCCTTTCCCTGGGGGAGCGATGGGACCCAGGGTAGGGGGAAATTAGCGCCAGGCTAGAGTAGCCTGTGTGAGTGCTAGCCCCAATACCCTTCTGCTGGGGTGTGGAGTGTAGGCAGAGAGCGTGCAGTACACGGAGTCGTGTGTGAAGAAAAGTCGTTAATAAAACTGGCGCAAGCCCTTACCAGAAGCTCCGTCTCTGTGTGGTCTCTGTGTGTCAAGATTAACCACACAACGTGTATCGATATGGTTCTCTATGTATATTTTGCTGCTGCTATACATTTCCACGTGATAATGATGATATCAGCAATTTGGTTTATCTGTAATTTGTGATTGCCAGGTCATTTCTGAAAAAGCTACACATCTCAGTGGGCCTTAACTGGTTAAATAATTAAATAATATTCCCTAGTGGTGAATCATGCCTCTGTGACGAGGCGCCCATGGGACTGAGTGGATCCATGCCAAGGGGGCAAGAGGGGTGCCGCTCTCTTCTTGTTTCTCCCCTAGAGGGCGCTGGGGTCGTGGATGTTGAGACTCGGGCACTCGGAGTCCGGTGGGGGCCCCTTTGTGGGTCCGACGAGATGTGGCGAGATGTTAACTACCTCGCCTGTTGAACAGGGGACGTGGGTTTGATCACGACCCTGATGCCTGTGTGGATTTTTCTCTGAGTCCTCCGGCTTTTCCCTCCACATTTAGAATCGGAGTAATCCCGGTCGGGTTTTCCCATATGTTCGACTCGGGTTTATAATCCAAGGCATTCCTTCTCTGTTGTGCACAACCTAAAGAGCCAAAGAGTGTTTCTGGGTTCAAGCAAGCGTTTAGAGTACAGTATTTAGAGTTTATGGCTGCTATAAATGTCAACTGATGAGCCATTTCATTAAGCTGTCATTTGTGATATTCAGGTTCCTTCTGCAATAGAGCTACACGGCTCAGTCGGGCCTTAGCTGATGATGATTGCTTGTGTTGTGATCGAAACGTCGTGATATGTTTAATATTTTTTCAACCGTTTTACTTAACTTGACTCCTATGTTTGTCGTGGTCAAATCTTGTAATCAACATTTAGTCTATTTCCTGTTGTCCAATCGAGTTATTTACTTTTTAGTGCACTTTAAAATAAAATCGTTTTTTAAAAACTATTTTTAAGGAGTTTATTACTCACTTTATTTATTTTTCTCTTTTTATTTGTATTATTTTATTGTTATTAAACATATATATTATCAATGTGACTTTACCGAAAGACCCAAATAATATGAATTCCTGCAGTTATGAAAGCTTTATGTCAAGAAAATGAAAATAGTTTAGTCTATGGGTCTCCATGTACCTATATGTGTCCCTATGTATCACTATTTGTCCCAAAGTATCTCTATGGGTCTTTATTCATCTCTATGGGTCTCGATATATCTTTATGGGTCTCTATGTATCTCTATGTGTCCCTATATATCACTATTTGTCCTTATGTATCTATATGGGTCTCCGTATATCTCTATGTATCCCAATGTATCTCTATGGGTCTCTTGGTAATTATTTGGGTCTCTCTGTACCTCTCTTTATCCCTATGTATATCTATGGGTCTCTATGTATTTCTATGGGTCTGCTGCTATATTTTCACGTGATGATGATGTCAGCCACTTTGCTTAGCTGCTATTGTTTGTGACAGCCAGGGTTGCTTATGAAAAAGCTACATAGCTCAGTGGGGCCTTACCTGATAAAATAAAAATTGTTGTAGTTCAAATAAACTCCGGGGACGCGATTAGGGACGGCGTGAGGTCCAGCTGTGTTCGTGCCTCTGCGTCCGTGCCGGTGCGCGACCTCCCGTGCAGTGCAACAGCTGCACCACAGCTCCACCCAGACAATCCGTTGCACTCTCTACATTTGTTTTTTGCCACAGGAGTGGAAGATGCGATGCTGAGTAACCTGACCTCACGGCTGACTCGCTGATGCGGTTATCGAATGCGGTAATTGCGCAACCCCCTTGTAGTTAATGTTGAGTTCGAAAGTGAATAATATAGTTAGGAAGCACAAAGGTTATGAAGCTGCACAAAGTTGGCTTGAATTAATTTTGACCTCCACGACTTCCACACTGGGTGGAGGTCACGGGGTCAAAGAGCCAGACCCAGACACGGTACTTGTGCCTTCTTGCGAGCGGTCTCCATCCGCTTCACGGACTCCTCTGACTTCTTCCTCTTCTCCTCCACCACTTGCGTCTCCTCCCCTACGCGCGTCTGTAGAGAGAGACGAGACATCACCAGGGGGAGACTCCAGCCCCCTGAGCCACCCATCACACTGCCCTTCCCTCCACACCGACCCCTCCAGAGCGAAGGCCCTCATCTCCACGCTGCCTCTCTATGGCGATTGAGACGGGGGGCATGGGGAGTGGGCAAGCTGATGTCTCGTAGCAGCAGCCGGTGGGAGCCGTGGTGGCTTGGTGTCCATACCGACTCGGACCCAAAGGCCCATGTGGCAACAGCTGTCTAGTTTAGAAGATAACTCGAGCAGAATTGTCTATCAAGTAGTTGTGAAATGGGTGTCAAATATCTATCCACTCAATTCCTTTACACGATAATTATGTTTAGTGAGAGCCTAGCATTCAATACATCCTAAGGCTGTTTCCTAAAACAACAAGCAGGAGATGGCTACACAGGCAGAGACAGACAATCATAACAGAGAGCATGAACACACGTTTTTTTTTCACGACATGTTGTGCAGCCCAGTGACAGAATTGGTCAGATCGTGTTGTGGTGTCTCACTCTGAGGGCCTCACCTTTCGTGTCTCGTGCTCGTCCTTCAGTGTCAGGACTTTGTGTCCTGTGTGTTTTCCTGCGATGGTGCAAGTTGAGCAGACCAGGCTGCTGTCTACTGTGCAGTAGAATTCCAGCTCCTTGCTGTGCTCCCGGCACTGTCGCTCCTCTAGGTTGGCAATGGGAGCCACCAGGACGTGGTCTCTCAACCTGGGATTCTCTCTATGACGCATCAAATGGCTCGCACAGTAGGACATCTCACATCTCAAGCAGGTCTTCACTGCAGGAGTGTGGCCATCACCGCAGATGTCACACACGACGGCCGCGGCCATCCTGTCTCCAACTCAGAGCTGCTCCGCCAGGTTGGCGAGGGCCACGTTCCTCCTCAGCTGGGGTCGCACAGGGAAGGCCGCTCGGCACTGCGGCAGCTGAAGCTGCTCGCCGTCTCCCAGGCGGCCTCCAGGCACCGCAGGCAGAATGAGTGTCCGCAGCTCAGCGTGGCGGGGCAGACGAACGTGCCCAGGTAGATGGAGCAGGGCATCCCACTATCCACACTCTCACTGGGAGTCACGCTCGCTATGACCCATGGCTTCGCTGGGATCGCTCGTTGTGTCACTCAGAGAGATGCTGGACCAGGACCTCTCCCTTATAGCGACGGTGAATAAGGAAATAAAATGCTGAAAATATTTTCATTGTCGTCACTGACATCATGAGACACCGCCTGGAATGTGAACCCGCGCCCCGAGGTGTGCAAACAGCAGCCTCAAGGTGAACATGGCTACTCTACACACCCTGACATTTATAGAAATGAGTGCTGTTGTTAATATAAATCTGTGAGGCACAGCTGCGGTGGCACATTCGTGCGATGAGTGTCGAAAGATGAACTCATCCTTCTACAGCAAGTTGGTGGCAAGATGTTATCTCCCTCACCCGGTATACAGGAAGTCATGGGTTCGATCCCGACCGTGACGCCTAATTTATATTTAAAGTTTGCGTCTCTCTCTCTCTCTCCTTGGTTTCGTGAATTTTTCTCCGGGTTATCCGGTTTTTCCCTCTGCATTCACAATCAACATCACGCGTTTAGAGTAGTTGGCTGCAATAAGTTTCCACGTGATAAGCCACTTCATTGAGCTATCATTTGTGGCCATGTCGTTTCTGTTAAATAGCCACATTGCTCAGTGAGCCTAGCCTGGTAAAATAAATAAATAGTTGGTATAGTTGTAGATATCTCATGATGTCCTTTAACTCCATCTCAGTGTAATTACCCCAACATGATGAGTTGCTTGAATGTCATTGTAGCATCCGAGATGGAACTTGTCTATAGACTCATGTGACCCATCCGAAAATGGTGATGCTTTTGCTACCAGTGTGAATCTATCACCAACTCTACCTGCTTCCATCACCCACTGCTGGCGATGTCACCGTCTCTCAGTCTCACCTTGTCTGAGACTGCACATCCCCGTGCCGACCATTCACAGCCGCACCCACCGCTAACTTCACCTGCGTTGTTTCACATTCACACGCACGGCTACTCAACACGCATGCACACGCAGCAACTCAAATGCCCATTGGCGTTCACCATGATTGTAAAAAGAGAATACCAATAAAACTAAACTATTTTTATTTTACCAGGTAAAGCCCACTGAAATATGAGCTTATTTTTCATTAGACCTCCTTTGCCAGTACCAAAATATAATAATAGGGTTTTCCCCCTTTTTTCTGGCAACAAAACTGAAACTTTTTTACGTGGATTCATGTCTGCATTAACCACAATACTTGCAGTCACAATGCAAACAAAAACACACTATGATAATATATGCATTGTCTAATGATGTAGATGCTCACCCCGAGCCCTCATTACTTTGATGGTGCATTGTCTTTGAGCTGTACGCCTCTTGGCGTCCTCTGGTCGAGCACCAATTGGGTCGAGGCTCAAAAGAAAGCCGTCCCTTGGTGTGGACCAATCAGTTTCAAGGACAATGCATATATTATCATAGTGTGTTTTTGTTTGCATTTTGACTGCAAATATTGTGGTTAATGCAGACATTAATCCACGTAAAAAAGTTTCAGTTTTGTTGCCAGAAAAAAAAGGGTTTCAGTTTTGTTGCCAGGGGACTTCTGGAATCCGGTCTTTTATTCACTTTTCATTACAGCTTTCCTTCACAATGCTGACAGAGAGCCTGAGAGGGATAGAGAGAGAGACACGCCGCCACGTGGCAACCCGGAGTCCCGTTCTGACCACGTGTCGTTCGTCTCCACCCTTATTTAATACCCGGGTCACGTGGTACGTTTCCACCAATCCTGGTTAGCCTCCATGGAATATTCCAGACTCCCTCGTAGGCTCCCGGGACCACGCCCCTGACTCATCTCCCCATTGGCTGTGGCCAAAGCCAGCAGAACCAATCCTCTACTTACAGCTGTCACCTTTCCATTACGTCAGGGCCACGCCCTAGGCTTCCCTCCATTGGCTATGGACCTGGACCGGCAGAGCCAATCATCATGACGAGTTGTGATACGTCAGTGAGCTGGATATATCCTCACATTACATCACCCCCCCCCCTCCCCGGTGTAAAAAGTCAGCCGTCTCGGCTGGGAAAAGGGTGACAGGCCGAATCCCATTAGAATAAATCTTAGGGCATCTAAGATGCATTAACAAGGTAAGGGGGGAGTAGGCGTCAACGCGCCGAGGAATTCAAAAGATTTAACAACAGACATACATTAGGGCGCCCCTGTAGCGCAGTAACAACAGGGTGACAGACCGCAAGGCAATTTATATTAGCGAAACGGGAGAGATTTCAACCGCGTGCACGACGCTGGATCCTCTCCTTCCTTCGCGCGTGGTTGCCTCACCGACTGTTCAGCAGGAGGTGGTTGCCGTGGAGAAGAAGAAGAATGTTCGGTTTCCATTGTATCTGGGACAGGCCCCGTTGGAGGTGGGACGTCCGGGGTCTCATCGTCCTTCAAAACCTGTTCATCTGTGGGGGGTATAACACAGCCCTGCTAAGGATCAACGGACAAGACAAGTGACACATTCGGCACGCCAGACCCTGGCAGGTCAACAAGTGGAGATGAAGGGCCAGCACGTGGGTCAACGTAGGGCTTGAGCCGCGACAAATGGACATACCAACGACGTTGGCCGTACTGGATGCCAACACTCTGGGGATTTCGAATGTCCACCAGCCTCACAGCCCGCGCCAAGGCTTGTGCAGTTTAGGGGACGTACCCACTGGCACCTGAGGGCAATGGAGCCATGCCATATCGCCCACCGACCAAGGCATGTCAGTTCACGATCGACGCGCATACCTGGGTGGAGGTCACGGGGTCAAAGAGCCAGACCCAGACAAGGTACCTGTGCCTTCTTGCGAGCGGTCTCTATCCACGTACGGGCCGTCACACATCTGGCGGCCTCTCACGCCTCCGTAACCCATTTAAGCGAGTCCCGTACGTGATCAGGCAAGGAAGGGGACGGTTGTTTCCCCGCTGCACCCAGTTGCACATCAATCGGGGGTACATTCTCACGGCCATACATCAGGAAAATGGCGAATATCCTGTGGACGCATGCAGAACCTTGTGGTATGCCGCCAGGATGCCCGGTATGTGCAAGTCCCAATCGGTTTGTTTTTCACTCACCATGTGACAAAGCATGGCCGAAAGGGTGCAGTTAAATCGTTCCACCATGCAATCCATTTGCGGATGGTAAGGGGAAGTGCGGATTTTCTTTGTGCCCAACGCAGAGCACACGTCTTTGAGCAATTTGGAGGAGAAGTTACGTCCTTGATCCGTGAGCAGCCCTTCGGGTGCTCCTTTATCCATGGCGTATCCATTCAAGAAAGCGTCGGTGATGGATGAGGCCGTTTGGTCAGGCAAAGGCCAGGCCATAGGCCAGCGAGAAAAATAATTGACCCCGACCAAGAGGTATTTATTTCCCCTAGCCGATGGAGGGAACGGGCCCAGGATGTCCAGAGCAACTAGCTCATTAATACGGAACACCTCGATCGAACGAAGTGGCCGGATATAATTTTGACGAAGCGGTTTCCGCTTTGTACAATCATGGCATGACCGGATAAAGTTTGTGACGTCTGCTGTCATGCCGGGCCAAAATAAATCCTGTTGCAACGCGGCCAATGTTTTATGCACGCCAAGGTGCATCAGCTTGTTGACGTGCAGAGCACGGACTAAATCGTAATGCAGGGATGTCGGCACAACCAGGCGTGAACGGTCAGACAATCCATCCATACACATCAGCAATCCCGCCTGGCCCTGAAACATCTGCCATTTCCATCCCGCCAAATGAGATCTTGGTTTCCCGATTAGTTCCCGCAGTGGAGCCAGAGAGGCATCAGCCTCTTGCTCACGTAGCCACACCGAGTGCGGCAAATGCAGCGTATCGTCGGCGCCAACGGGTACATCTTGAACTTCATCGTTCGACAACGCCCCCATAACCGGACAGAGCGAGGTAGGCAGCACCGCACAGCAGTGCGTACCCATCAGACAGGCGCAGGGAGGAGTCGGGGGCAACCTGGAGAGAGCGTCCGCGTTGGCATGGCGAGTAAACTTGCGGTACGTGATATTGAAGGAAAATTCCTGTAACGATTCCAACCACCGAGCCAATTGACCGGACGGTTGTTCCAATTTCAAAGAATATTGCAAGGCAGCGTGGTCAGTGCGCACAAGGAATTTCCGTCCATACAGGTACGGCTGGTACTGGCGAACAAAATGTATGATAGCTAGCAGTTCTCATCGCGTCACGCAATATCGTGTCTCTGCAGGGGACAGAACCCTGCTTCTGTATGCCACCACTCGCTCGACCCCGTCTATCCGCTGCGACAAAACGGCACATATGCCGATATCGCTAGCATCCGTGTCAAGGATGAACAGCTGGGAAAACTCTGGGTAGTCGAGCGTCGGCGCGGTGGCCAAATGATCCCGAAGAGATTGAAAAGAGCGCTCCTCTTCCGGGCCCCATTTAAATCTATGATTTTTCCCCGTCAGAACATGCAGTGGCATAGCCAGCATCGCGAAGTTCTTAACAAAACGGCGATAGTAGGATGCGAACCCTATAAACCGCCATACGTCGCCCACCGAAGTGGGCGTGGGCCACTCTCGGACACACGCCATTTTATGAGGGTCCGTGGACAAACCGTCAGAGCTGACAATGTGTCCCAAGTAGCGGACGGACCATTGCAAAAGGTGGCACTTCTTTGATTTAAATTTTAGGTCAGCCGAGCGCATCCTCTGAAAGACAGTCTCCAGTGGTTGGAGGTGTTCTTCGAACGTGCAGCTTAATACGATGATATCGTCCAAATATATGAGGCACGTTTCCCACTGCAGCCCCGCTAGCACCAGTTCCATCAGGCGTTGGAACGTCGCCGGTGCCGCATTCAAGCCCATAGGTAAGTGGTTAAACTTAAAGAGGCCTTGTGGCATGCGGAACGCTGTTTTTGGTTTGGACGCGTCATCGAGGGGAAGCTGCCAAAACCCAGACGACAGGTCGAGGGTGGAGAAAAAATTTGCCCCTGACAAAGCGTCCAACGAGTCGTCCATCCATGGCAAGGGGTATGCGTCCGCCACGGATATCTTATTCAATCGGCGGAAATCCACACAAAACCTCGTCCCACCATCCTTTTTCTTAATCAGCACCACCGGCGCGCCCCAAGGACTGTTGGACGGCGAAATTATATCGGCCGCCAACATGTCGTCCACCGCGCCACGCACGTGTTCCCTTTCAGCAGTGCTCATGCGATGCGGGTGCATACAAATCGGTCCCGCCACACCGGTGTCGATATGGTGTGACAAGAGCGAGGTATGGCCCACATCCAAATTGTTTTTACTGAAACGTCAGCGTACTCCGATAATAATGAATGCAAGGCGCTCCGCTGCGTGGCCGACAAAGATGTATTTTCCCCGCACAAATCTGTGATCCATCGATCGTCTGAACGATCAGATCGTGGCCTGCCAGCGGCCATTTTTGTGGGTGGTTCACCCTCAAAGCTGGTGAAATCGGTAGTGGCGTGAACCAATACCGAGCCAGCCAGGACGACGACCCGGTCCGGGCCCCCATTTAACACTTGTATAAATGGGGCCTGACCAGGCCGAACGATAGTTTGAGCCGCTACTAGGGAAAAGGATTTTATCACAGAATTCGACGAGGACAACAGCACACCCGTCGCACTGTCCGCAGCTTCCAATCGCTTTCGGTAATGCAGCGGAATAAGCATTTGCGAGCCTGATGGTACCTCCACCGTGGCAGCAACAATTGTGTTAACAGCGTTACCGGGGGGCGAACGGCCCAGCAGGGACATTCTACGGCGCCCTGGCATTTTCAAGCAACCTTGGTTGACGAGTATTTTAACTGGCATGCAGCGCAGAAAATCGGTGCCCAATAAGCATGGGACGGGTAATGAACGCGAGATCAAAACTGGTCCCTCCGCGGTGATATTCTCTATAGCAATGCACACATCTACTCGCCCCAAAATACACATGTTACCCCCATTAGCAGCAACACACGCATAATTTGCCGGTCGGATCCGTGACGTAGGAATGGGCAGGAGATGAAAAATAACATCGGAAATGATGGTAGCAGACGTGCCAGTGTCCACCAAAATACGAACATCGATCCCATCGATGGTACCCCATACCGTCGAGGACCCCGATGCGGCTGCTACCACCCTACGGGCCAATTTTTTCCATTGTGTCGCAGAGTGCGCCCTCGACACAGGTGTACCACAATTCCCGTCCGGAGTGCAAACATGCGTGCGAGTGGATGGTTGATGTTACAAGACCTGCCGGGTGTCCGATATGTGCTGACTTGCCCGAGGGTGCCATGGATCCGCGTCCGGTGGAGGAGATGGAAGCCGGCCCGACGGAAATGTATATAGTACGGTGTAGACTCGTGTGATGTAAGAGAATAAAGTTTAGCTGGAAGCATATTATGTTTTTTGCGACATAGAATTGTAATGTATTACTTATTGTTAGAAACTCAGCTTATTGGAGAGTATTTTTTGTATACTGATGATACTATGTAGTTTATACTTTAGTTGTTTACGTGGTGGTTTAGTTACTGCAGCTACATACTATTAACACTCCTTCCCTTTATTAATGCTTCCCCCTATCCCCTCCTTTTGATGCTGCTAATCCTGCATAACGCAGAGCATAATGACTTTAAACCCCTCGCCAAACCTCCTACGCATTTCACAAGTAGTACTAATTGCATATCTGCATTTCCCATAAATATGCTAAATTCCTCTTGATATGCAAATTATTTTGTCAAGGCGCTCTTCGCCCCTCCATCCCAGCTTAAATAGTTGCTCCAAGCCTGGGGCGTGCCATTCAGACTCTGTCTTCTCGACAGACCTGTTCTCCACCTGAGGACGGCTGCTTGCGTTGTGGCCGAAACGTCGTGAGAATTTTTTTATTATATTTTTTTATTTTATTTTATTATTTCCATTCTACGTGACTTTACCGAAAGAACCAAGAAGATGAATCCCTGCAGTCACGAAAGCTTTAAATCAAAATTTAAGATAGAGGTCGTTATTTGTGTAGCTTGTTGAATATAATATTAATTATTTGTACGTGTTAAAGGTTAAAACGTACAAAATGTCTGCCTTCAGGTTGAGCGATTGGTGCAAGCCGAGTTGGTTCTGCATCTTGGTCGAGATGACTGCAGTGGCTGATTCAGAAAGGAGAAACTTTTTTTTATTAGTTCACCATTAGTACGGTATTATTTGCCTAATGAATATGATGAGATATGAAGATGTATTTATTATTACACCTACATATTGTTTCATTTACGTATTATTGTAATCGCGGTTTTGAATAGGAAACGTAGGCTAACATATAATTGAGGATTGTTTTGTCAAAGTACATATTGTATTCAGTGCTGGCTCAATAGGCCATGGGGGGAGGGGGGGAGCAGCGTGTCATATTGTGGCATGTGGGATGATTAGAACTAAAAACTATTTTTCTTTTAATAGGCAAGGCTCACTGAGATGAGTTGCTCTTTTTCCCGTGTGACCTGGTTATCACAAATGACAGCTCAACGGAATGGCTCGTCACGTGGATATTTATAGCAGCAGCTAAATACACTGAATGCACATTTTTTCTAAATGTGGAGGGGAAAAACGTAGGACCCGGAGAGAAATCTATGCGACAACGGGGAAAGAGACGTGATAACTCAAAATATACAGCAGGCGTTAGGGCCTGGATCGATCCCACGACCTCCTGTATACTAGGCGAGGTAGTTAACATATTGCCACCAATGCGGTGACTCTTGACCACTGTTGCAGCGATACAAAGGTTACCCAGAAGTGATTTGTTTGCTTTTGTTTAGAGTGCACAATGAAATGATATCTCGTGCTTAAACTATTTACATTGTAGATGTTCAAGAGATAAGACACTCAACATTGGAATGCTGCTGAGCCTTGTGCCAGTGTCTGCTGTATCACGCAACTTCTAGTTGGTCTCCAAAGGTCGTATCAATGTTTTACTTTTAAGCTGCCTGTCAGTTCTCAACTTAAAACAATCTTCTTATTTAACTTGTAGATTTAGCATTCTTATTATTTGATGACACTGCGTTGGCAGTTGTGCACAAGAAAATATAACAAACTCTCAACACATTGGTTAATAACAGCCAGATAATAGAAAACGCGTAACTAGTGACGTTTCAAGTAATGGCTCTTCTTGAGAGCATATTCATGATGGGTTTAAGAAGAATGGCAATTTATATAAACGTCGCGTATTGTGTATATAGATGCATTTCCTTTAATGGTGGTGTTATTGATTTGACGCTTTCGTGACTGCAGGAATCCATACTCTTTGGTTCTAACCCATTTTATTAAATGTTATACCTACGTGACTTTATAGAAAGTTGGTGGTGTTATTTTTGAATATGTTGAGTTGAAAAAGATGAAGATTACAATTCGTAAAGTGGAGTGTATCATCAGAAGAACACGCGCACAGACTGAAGAGGCTTCACCACCACCTTGATCAGCATCACTCAGTGGAGCCCACCTGAGTGGAAGCCTTTTGAGGGGGGGAGGGGGGGGTTGGTTTATCACGAATATTTGTGAAACTCAAAAATAGCTGAGATGTTGTACATGAATCAGGTTCGTTAAACCTCCTCTGTGGCTCTATATGTGCCTTGCCTCTATCTGTCGGTTATTTTCTAGTCTAATTTGTAGGCTTTCGCGACAAATATGTTTTATAGAGTTTTTTTGTGGTTAGATCGCATAAATATATAAATGTGTCGTTAAAACCCGCCACCACTTGACACAGACAACTAGTAAGGATTGTCACGTAAACAGAACATGCCAATTCGTCACTAGTACAGCTTGGCTCTCCAACACAATCTGTAAATGTTGTAGCTTGGCTCTCCAAACACCGATCAGCACGGCCTGTGGATATTTTTTTTTTACATTGTAAATGTTGTGGCTTGGCTCTTCAACACACCGGTGTGCTGTACTAGTGTAATGCGAGCAAGAACAGGGTGGGTGCTGGCCTCCGCGCACTCACGCGGGCCGGAGTATTGGGGGGGCGGAGCCTGGTTGACGGAGCATGTGGGAGGAGCCACCGCTTACCTCGGCTCCAATGGGAGTCGGGGTGAGCGGGGGCGGAGACGGGGGCAGTACAGGAAGAAGGGGTCAGGGTCACGTGATAGGGAGGATATAGGAAGAGAGCCGGAAGAGATCTGGGAGTTGGAAGACAGTGGAAATCGGGGAAAGTCATGCTGGGCGGTGGCGGAGGAGTGGCGCCATTTTCCACGTGGTCAGAGTCCACGGCACCGTCGGCCAGCGGTGTACGTGGGGTAGCCGTAGCTAGCGGAGTGTAAGGAGCTAGCGGAGTGTAAGGAGCTAGCGGAGTGTGAGGAGCTAGCGGGGTGTGAGGAGTTAGTGGAGTGTGCGGGGCACATGGAGCAGCGGTGTGGCTGCGGAGTGTGCGGGGCACACGGAGCAGCGGTGTGGCTGCGGGGTGTGTGGGGCACATGAAGCGTGTGCGGGGTGCATGGCAGAAGAGGCGCGGGTCCGACCGTGGACGCCGCGGGGTGCGAGACAAGAACCCAATAAAGGACAAACGGAGACCTACATCGCCTGCAGAGTCCTTTATTACACTAGTGACGAATTGGCATGTTCTGTCTACGTGACAACCCTTACTAGTTGTCTGTATCAAGTAGTGGCGGGTTTTAACGACACATTGATATACAGTGAAGGAAAAAAGTATTTTATCCCCTGCTGCTTTTGTACGTTTGCCCACTGACGAAGAAATGGTCAGTCTATAATTTTAATGGTAGGTTTATTTGTACAGTGAGAGACAGAATAACAACAAAAAAATCCAGAAAAACGAATGTCAAAAATGTTATAAATTGAATTGCATTTTAATGAGGGAAATAAGTATTTGACCCCCTCTGAAGCAGAAAGATTTCTGGCTCCCAGGTGTCTTTTATACAGGTAACGAGCTGAGATTAGGAGCACAATCTTAAAGGGAGTGCTCCTAATCTCAGCTTGTTACCTGTATAAAAGACACCTGTTCACAGAAGCAATCAATTAATCAGATTCCAAACTCTTTACCATGGCCAAGACAAAAAGAGCTCTCCAAGGATGTCAGGGACAATATTGCAGATCTACACAAGGCTGGAATGGGCTACAAGACCATCGCCAAGCAGCTTTGTGAGAAGGTGACAACACTTGGTGCGATTATTCTTAAATGGAAGAAACACAAAATAACTGTCAATCTCCCTCGGCCTGGGGCTCCATGCAAGATCTCACCTCGTGAAGTTGCAATGATCATGAGAATGGTGAGGAATCAGGAGGATCTTGTCAATGATCTCAAGGCAGCTGGGACCATAGTCACCAAGAAAACAGTTGGTAATATACTATGCCATGAAGGACTAAAATCCTGCAGCGCCCGCAAGGTCTCCCTGCTCAATAAAGTACATATACATGCCCGTCTGAAGTTTGCCAATGAATATCTGAATGATTCAGAGGACAACTGGGTGAAAGTGTTGTGGTCAGATGAGACCAAAATGGAGCTCTTTGGCATCAACTCAACTCGCCGTGCTTGGAGGAGGAGGAATGCTGCCTATGACCCCAAGAACACCATCCCCATCGTCAAACATGGGGGTGGAAACATGCTTTTGGGGTGTTTTTCTGCTAAGGGGACAGGACAACTTCACTGCATCAAAGGGACGATGGACGGGGCCATGTACCGCCAAATCTTGGGTGAGAACCTCCTTCCTTCAGCCAGGACATTGAAAATGGGTCGTGGATGGGTATTCCAGCATGACAATGACCCAAAACACACGGCCAAGGCAACAAAGGAGTGGCTCAAGAAGAAGCACATTAAGGCCCTGAAGTGGCCTAGCCAGTCTCCAGACCTAAATCCCAAAGAAAATATGTGGAGGGAGCTGAAGGCTCGAGTTGCCAAACGTCAGCCTCGAAACCTGAATGACTTGGAGAAGATCTGCAAAGAGGAGTGGGACAAAATCCCTCCTGAGATGTGTGCAAACTTGGTGGCCAACTATAAGAAACGTCTGACCTCTGTGATTGCCAACAAGGGTTTTTGCCACCAAGTACTAAGTCATGTTTTGCAGAGGCGTCAAATACTTATTTCCCTCATTAAAATGCAAATCAATTTATAACATTTTTGACATGCGTTTTTCTGGATATTTTAATTGTTATTCTGTCTCTCACTGTTCATATAAACCTACCATTAAAATTATAGACTGATAATTTCTTTGTCAGTGGGCAAACGTACAAAATCAGCAGGGGATCAAATACTTTTTTCCCTCTGTATTTACGCGATCTAACCCAAAAAACCTCTATTATGGAGTTATTTTCCAGTTGCTAGGCTGGCCATTGATGTGGGTAGAACAGGTTAGAGCAGAATAATCCAATGTTGTACTGAAATATGTGGTGTGTATATAGATCCCACGTCTACCACCAACCCGTACTGGCCGGCGTGGTGAAGTATGGATAAACCACCTCTACAATCCGCACGGCCTGTGGATACTATAAATTATTTATTTGGA
This sequence comes from Entosphenus tridentatus, assembly GCA_014621495.2. Classification (NCBI taxonomy): domain Eukaryota; kingdom Metazoa; phylum Chordata; class Hyperoartia; order Petromyzontiformes; family Petromyzontidae; genus Entosphenus; species Entosphenus tridentatus. The sequence continues at coordinate 1,134,580 of CM025637.2, forward strand.
GTAACTGCGTGCGTTGAAATGGGTGGTTCATAGATGAATATCTCCGTCCAAAGAAATACCCACATTTACCGATCTCTCTCAACAACTTACCCTTTTTATCTCCACCAGCTAAAGCCTTCTGTTGTTTTGTTGTCATTCATAAACTTCTCTACAGACTTTCCAACCACCCTCTTCTTGCCGACCAACAACCTACTGTACTGTACCTGCATGGTGTTGTATTTATGCCCCTTTTTCCCAAAAAAAATATTAAGAATAATTAGGGCAAAAAATATATATTAATTAAATAATGAAAACAACCTACTACTCGTCACATTCCATGCCGGGCATCTGGGAAACGTGGAATGCCATCAAAAACAGCAAAGGTTAGGACCTCCTCGCCACTTTTGTCTTCCAACAGTTTGGCACAAACATGCCAGCCATCAAATTCGGAGAGGGGTCTGGCCTCGGAATGACCCACTCAGAGGGAGGAGGGGTCAAAGGGTCGCGAGGGGGAGGTCTGTGCCTGGCAGTCCTAGTGTCTGTTTTTTTCGGTTTGTTGTTTCTCTCGCAAGAGATGCGCAGAGGGGAGGGGTTCACGTGTTTTGGTTTTAAGCACAAACGCACAGAAGTCTGAGTACAGTCTGGTGCGAGTCGCGCTCAGTCTTGTGACTCGGCTTGCAACGCAGTGTTGCGAGGGAGGCTCGCAAGGGAGCCGGGACGGAGGCTTGCCGAGGCATCAACACCAACCATGGGTGCCGTGCCTCGAGAGGAGATGGGACAAGGAGGGGTCGTTAGGGGCTGAATTCGGCGTGGACCGACAGAGTATCGCTAAAGTTTGATTCTACATTGCGCGCGAAACTGGCGGCGGCACGCCAAGGGAGAGGGCATGGAGAGATTACAAGAGCAGTGGAAAAAGCCTGGACCAGCGCAGCCCTGAACGAAGGGCGGGAGAGACACCACCGCGAAGCTGGCAAGGGAGAGAGCGTGACCAGCAACCGAGAAAGAATGTCAGCACTGGCGACCTGCGGATGAGCTGCGAGTGCTATTGGGCACCACCGAAGGCGAGCATCGTGACGACTCAACAATCATCCAGCAGTGGAGAAGCCTGGAGCTGAGCTGCCACCAAGAGAGGGAGAGAGAGCGCCATCGAATGCAACGTGTGTTTAATACAGACACACATCGACCAGCACCCGCTGAGAACAGACAAGACGTCCAGCAGTGGACGACGGAATCATCGCGCACCACGACGGCGAGCATCGTGCCGACGCCACTCATCTAGCAGTGGAGAGAGAAAGTGCACGAGCAGCACCAAGCCCCGGGCGCCATCAAGCACCAAGCAACCAAGTTTATTCAAGGAACATCATGCCAACGCCGCTCAATCTAGCTGCGGAGAGAGAAAGCCAGCGACGGGCTCGCTGCTGCCACGCCCGAGCGAGAGGGAACCTCTCTGAAGTGCTGGTGGTATACCCCACCCCCCGCAAGCTAACGACATAACTCCCGGCTCTAAAAAAATAATAATTAATTTTACAAGGAGACAACGCACACACAACACGCACACGAATAAGACTTTCAAAAAGTTATTTTTGTGTTTCGAAAAGGGTTGCAATTTCAAGTTGGTACGTTCAATAGCAACTGATCGTGCAAAGCAGTTGCTGCAGTCGAGTTACATGAATAAGAAATGTTTTAGTCATTTATTTGCGTTAATTGCATAATCTTGCCAATGAATATATTGACGTATACTTTCGCCTTTGCATATTAGAGTGTCATATGTTTGTTTATAATTAAAATTGCTTAACACAAGTGGTTGGGTGTTTTGTTCCAAGTCCATGCAAAACTCTTATTTATTAGAACTGTATCCTGCGTTGAGATATGAATTTGGAGACCTAACATAACATAAACACACTAAGATAATCATTAAATGTTTAATCAAAGATAATCGTTTTATCCTGATTGATACAACTCTGGATAACGAAGCTAAGCCTAATTATCATAACTGCACACATTAACATAATTGCAAGCATTCGCATAAATTAATGCGATTATATCCGCGATTATCATAATTTATGCATATGATAACATACATTAGCATAATTTCCCCGAAATACGCATTTTTCCAAATTTTATTAATTTTTATTATTTTTATCCAAATTTGATAACCCGACATATACAACAATGGCACGGGCTGTGGCAATGTGTGCCTGAAATCCAGCACTGGATTCCATTGGGGAGGGATCCCCTGTAATCCTGGTGTATCAGTCGCTTCCCCTGGGCAGAGGTCACCTTACCCTGGCTTGCCAGCAGATGGCAGTACAGCAAGTGGATTAATCTCCACCTGCTCCATCGCGTTAGATGTGTTTGCGTACTCCCGCATGTACAATCACTCATTCGCGGAGTTGGACAAACATCGCCCTTTAGATAGGGGCAAGCTAGACATTTCGAACTCAACATGGAATGGGTGTGTGCATTCATGCTTTTGCAAACGCAGATACATACATGCGGGTAACAGTAAACATATCTATCGAAGGAGAAAATCGCAAAGTTAATTATTAGACAAGACTGGCAAGGTTCGTAATTTATTGTTGATGTAAAACACCAAGGAACTCAACCAACTCTCCCATTTGTGTTTGATCAGGGAGGAACTTTGACCTTTGTTCCCAGGGTAATTGCTTGGTGGCGACATCGCCTACAGCAAATCCTTGACTATTGCGGAGTTTACGTTCTTTAAAAAAAACATCTGCCATTGGCAAATCTGGGATAGGCAAACTCAACGACAATGGGAACACTCGGGTTTGGTTTATGGTTCGTAATACGACACCCCTCTCATTTCCTTTCATGGGATGAACCCAGACATTAAACATGAAGTATTGTGAATGTAAAATATCATTAATACTTCCCCTTGTTTAATACATATTGTATGGTAAATGTATAGAATGAAATAAAAGGAAAGAATAGAGTGTATACAATACTGTACATGTGTAGTGTTTTTATTTCATGCGGACACATTTTTTCTTTTTCTTGTGTCACTTTTATTCAACAGAACTCTTCGCGTTCAACGCCACGTGACTCCGTCTCAACCCTCCCGCTTGCGTTCCTCGCCTGCTTTGCTCCGCTCTCACACTGCCTCCCCACTGCTAGTCTGCTCTCTTTCAGCCTCTCTACTGCTAGTTTGCTCTCTCTCTCCCACTCTCAGCCTCTTTACTGCTAGTTTGCTCTCTTTCACACTCTCAGCCTCTCTACTGCTGGTTTGCTTGCCGCGCTCCACTCGCTTCACTCTCTCCGCTGCTACCTTATCGCTACACACCCTGCTAGCTTCTCCACTGCTAGCCTTCTGCTATATGCTCTTCTAGCTTCTGCACTGCTAGCCTTCCGCTATATGCTCTGCTAACTTTTCCACTGCTGGCCTTCCGCTACATACTCTGCTAGCTTATCCACTGCTAGCCTTCCACTATATACTCTGCTAGCTTCTCCATTGCTAGCCTTCCACTATATACTCTGCTAGCTTCTTCGCTGCCAGCTTATGCACACTCATGCTTAGGATTCCGCTAGCCGCCCCACTGCCAGCCTGTTTCCCCTAACTTCCCCTAACTTCCCCAACCTCGCCCTTGCCACCAGTGGGGGTTCAGCCATCACCACTGGAGAGGGCGAGGTGTGGAGAGCGGGGCCCGGACTTCTCTTGTGTTCACTCTTGTCTTCCCTCCCACCAACTCAACTCCTGCCTCACACGCTCCGGTATTTATCCTGCTTCTCATTAGCTCCTTATTAATTAAGCTGGCGACCTCCCGTCACCTCACGCCCGTGGCTTCTTCCATTATCGTCTCAATCTCCAGACTTTGAGACGCCTACATTGTGTCTGTATTTGCAGCCAGCCAATCACCGTTATGCATCGTAATTAGCCATCCCCTTGCCGTTGCTCTATGTCGCCACACCTGTCTGCCGTGATGCGACCTCACTGCCCGTAATTTGCACATGAGTGAACCCCACTTGCAAACCCCGCACGCGTTTACTCCACTACACATGTATACAGTACTGTACACTCGAGACAGAATAATCGTGGACGGTTGAACCTCCACCGCCTCCTCGCTGTGGGCTAGTAACACCGCATGGACTGATAGCCGCGATGGGTCTCTGGAAATTCTCATGAGAAAATTATCATGACATGGCTATTGTAGCGCTGTAAATGGGCTACGTATACTTACCTGCAGTAGCAGACAGGACCCATTAAGGGCAGTAACTTGGACCGGCATGAGGGACGCTTTATTCCCCATCCCCAAAGCAGGGGGTCAGCAGGGTGTTCTAGGATCTGCTGAGACCCCCCTGGAACTGTCTGGAAGGGAAGCGTGGCCAGGGGCTGACACACCTGGGGAGGTGTAAAAAATCCGGACCTCTGGATGGGTCCCGGGGCCAGTCCGAAGACTGAAGCCAGAAGACCAGCTTGCCTAGGACCCTGGGACCCTAGACCCGCTGCCCTTGTAAGGGCCGGGACTCTGTGGGCCAGTGGTGAGACCCTGGGAACCCCCGGCCCGACGTCCTTGTAAGAGCCGGGTCCGAATCGCCCAGTGGTCGGGACCCGTACCTTGGCTGGGTCGGGACAGTGTAGCCTTCCCTAGGTCAGTCTTAGCTGGAGGACTTAGAGCCCAAAGCCCAGTGTTAGGGCACGCTAGTCCAGAGGTCGTACCTCCCCAGGCAGTAGGTGAAAGGGCCGCTGCCCTTTGCGAAAGACTGTTACAGTTTATTGGAATAAATGCGTTGCTTCTACACTCTCCATGAATCTACTACACTATCACTCATTCCCCCATTGATTCAATCAAATCATCATCATCTTTCTTTCTTCTTTTCTTTCTTATATATAAAAGTCTTCGCGCGCTCGCGCTTGCGGGGGATTTGGCTCTCGGACGGTGGGCTATATGTAGAAAAAAAATTTCCAGGCGGCACGCCCTAAGCCCCGCGGTGGGAATAGGCTATTTCATTTTCCCATCCCTGAACTTTAAAGTAGTTTAATTAACACATTTGTGCCGTTTCTATTATTAATTATTTAGTTATAGCTCGACATCGACCGTACCAACTGACGCCAATTGCGTGGGGGGGGCGGACCCAACCAAGTTGCGCGTTCGTTCCAGCTCACGGAGACATTTCCTTTTACGCGTTTTACAGCCAACACATACACACATCACGCTGCGGATATTTCTTCACAGTGTCATGTCCTCTTCGCCCCCCCCCCCCCCCCAACACGATGTGTCCAGTTTATACCATTATTCTTGCACGGGCGTGGGATGCTGGGGGGGGGGGTGGTAGCGGCTCAGCCCCTAGCCTGGCAACGTGCCAACTCCGCCGCCTCGCCAATGTAGGCCAGGAGGGGGGGCTACGCATGGCACAAGGCCTCAACACGCCTATGGTAAGTACAAATTTCCAAGCTTCTTACGCTAACAAATCAAGTCCAATGTTTTCTATTATTAAACACATTAGTTGACAAACATTACTATAATAATGTTTGTGTGCAGATAAGAACTCACGTTGATTGCTTACTATTATAAAACAAATACGTTGGGAGATATTACAATAATAATGTTTGTGTGCACAAAACTCTTTATTTTAAGGTTGCTAAATGTTCCCTTTTTTTGCTGCGCTTTTATGACGCTGCGACGGTCTGCCAGTCTGTCATCTGGCCATGTACGTCCATGTGTATGTGTGTGTCAGTCCATATGTGTATGTGTTAGTCCACATGTATATGTAAGTCTATACATGTGTGTGTCACTCGATGTGTGTGTGTAAGTCAATGCGTTTGTGTGAGTCCATATGTGTGTGTATCTCAAGTAGATGTCTGTGTGTCACATGTGTATGTGTGTAGGGCTGTGTGTCAGTCTATCTATGTGTGTCTAAGTCCATGTGTGTGTGTCTTAGTCCATATGTGTTTGAGTAAGTACATGTGTGTTTACGTTAATGTGTGTGTGAGTCCACATATGTCCGTGTGTGAGTCGCTGTATGTGTGTACGTCGATATATGTCTCTGTAACTCTATGTGTGTATATCTCAAGTGGATGTCTATGTGTGACAGTCTGTATGTGTGTGAACGGCAATGTGTGTGTCACTCTATGTATGTATGTATGTGAGTCGCTGTATGTGTGTACGTCCATATGTGTGTGTAACTCCATGTGTGTGTATCTCAAGTGGATGTCTATGTGTGTGTAAGTCGATGTGTTTGTGTGTGTGAGTCCATATGTGTGTGTGTGTGTGTCTGTCCATGTGCGTGTGTGTTAGTTGCTGTGTGTGCATGCCTCCATGTTAGTCAGTGTAAGTCCATTTCTTTACGTGTCTGTAGACCCATGTGTACGTCTTAGTCCATGTGTGTGCTTTATTGACCTGCTCAAGGCCTATGATACCATCAGTAGGTTTGGCCTCTGGGTTGTTCTTCGTGCTTTCCGAGTCCCTCACCCACTGCTCACCATCGTTAAGGACCTTCATGATGGTGAGCGGCCCCGCGTCAAACTACGTGGCCGTGAGCCAGAGCCATTCCCTGTACACCTTGGGGTGAAACAGGGATGTCCTCTGGCTCCCACATTATTTTACATATATTTGGACCACGTAGTTCGTGAAGCCTTCAATGGCTGTACCGCTAGAATTATACAATGGGAGGCTGATCGATGCCCGGGTGCGGTCAAGGGATGGCTCCCTATTGCTCAACCATGTTATGTATGCCGATCTGCTAATTGCTGCTCACTCGGAGGAGGAGTTCGAGGTGCTGCTGCTGAACCTCGAGCTTGCCACCAAGAGGTGGGGCCTTACCATCAGCCCCACCAAACTAAGCACCTGCCTGGGTATTTTCTACCATCGGACACTCCACCCCCACAACTCCCAATTGGTGATGGGGCAGTTGTAGAAACAGTGGAGAGTTTTCCATACCTTGCCAGTGTGCTAATGACCGGCTCCGGTTTAACAGCAGAGGTCTCCGAATCAGTCGAGCCACATTATATTTTCATTGGTTGCGTAACACTGTGTGGAAGCTACCTGGTCTATCACTCTGCACGAAGCTTCAGGTTTTCTCTGCCACGGTCATTTCCTCCCTTCTCTACGCTTGCGCCCCCCTAATGGAACATCTTTGCCGGTTAAAAACATTTAGGATGGCCTGCCTATGATCCATCCTGGATTTAACCAGGCTGCATTGTGTGAGGAGCTCACAAATCCTTGAAAGATGTGGACAAAGTCCCATCAGTGAGCTCCTCCGCCAGGTAAGGCTGCGTTGCGTGAGTCATGTAGCCCGCATGGCCAGACACCGCATGCCTAGAGATCTTTTGTTCGGCCGGATCGAGGGGGCTAAACGTCCCGCACGGGCTAGAGAAGACATGGAGTGATGTGGTACCGGAGGACGTGGAGCTGAGTCGACTTGCCGATGACTGCTACCAGCCGTTTCAAGATCGGCCTCTGTGGAGGAGCCTCCTGAAGGACGCTACTGGGCAGTTGGAGGCAGTCGCCCTCCATCAACAACGGAGAGCGGAGGAGCGACGCTCACAACAACGAGCGGAGCGCCGGGTGGCTGAAGCACAGCAAGTTGCCACAGTAGGGGACACAGGTGGTGCATCTGCCAGTCGTCTCAATCAGTCGACCTGTGCCATCTGGGTCTGCCCTGTGACCTCCTGCCAGCGGGCGTTCCACACTGTACGTAGCCTCAAGGTGCACATAGCCTGGCACAAGCATTGTGGTGACGTCACCGCCACTTAGTTGCGAATGGTGGTTGTTGTTGTTCAGTCTATGTATGTATGTGTGAGTCCATTTGTGCGTGTAAGTCTATGTGTGTGTATCAATGGATTTGCGTGTGTAACTACATGTGTCTGCCTTTTTCGCCCAGGCAACGCCGGGTACTAACCGCTAGTCTTCTATATAAAAGTCTCCGCGCGCTCGCGCTTGCGAGGGATTTGGCTCTCGGACGGTGGGCCATATGTAGAAAAAAAGTTGCCAGGCGGCACGCCCTAAGCCCCGCGGTGGAAATAGGCTATTTCGTTTTCCCATCCCTAAACTTTAAAGTAGTTTAATTAACACATTTGTGCCGTTTCTATTATTAATTATTTAGTTATTGC
>CM025637.2:1143026-1155596 GCA_014621495.2 Entosphenus tridentatus
GCCTGGCACAAGCATTGTTGTGACGTCACCGCCACTTAGTGGCGAATAGCGGTTGTTCTTCAGTCTATGTATGTATGTGTGAGTCCATTTGTGCGTGTAACTCTATGTATGTGTATCAATGGATTTGCGTGTGTAACTACATGTGTCTGCCTTTTTCGCCCGAGCAACGCCCGGTACTAACCGCTAGTTTACTCTAATAAATTTGGCTATCACCAAATTATCGCATCAAAGATTTGCCCATTGCTTCCCGTAATATTTTTCATTTACCTCATTTCCACCATTACATTTATTTGTACCGTTATTAGTTTTTAATAAAGCACCTTGGTTAAGGCGCTATATAAATTGCATTAAGATAAGATGGAAATATGTTAAAGCAACGTCAATGACAGAGCACGCAGTTATAAACGAGGTGCTGCATGGCGACACGCTCTCAATAACAAGTAAATATGCAAACTATACTACGAACCACATTCGCGTACAAATCAACAGAACCAACCCAACTAAGAAATGTGTATATATTTTCCCTGATAAGTAACAATACAATACCAATATAGTCCGATATTCACACGAAGTAAAAACATTAAGAAAGCAACAAACTGACCCATTTGCAGCAGGTGTTCATTTCAATTACATTAACAATCAACATATCAAAAGCAGTCAGGGCCAGAATTGCGAATCCATGGAAATGACCTAATTAGACCAAAATGCCCATTCTTTGGCAGTTTATGATTTCACAGCAGGGTTATTAAAGTGCAGTCACCTGAAGCAGCCCACTCGATTTCCAAGCGAACTGTAGCTGCAAAAGCTCTACACAGTTTGAGAGAAGCACATATGGCTAGTATTGGACAAAACTTCTCTGAGTGTCTATGTATTGCTATGAATGTATATGTATCTCTATGAGACTGTATTTCTATCTCTTTGTATCCCTATGAGTCTATATATACCTCTATCAGTATCTACTTATCTCTATGAGTCTCTATGTTCGTTAGCTTTTTACTTTTGATGAGCCAGCTGGCCAGGATTGGGCAATACCTCGCCCACTTTTCAGCCAGGCAACTGCATATCTGCAAATACTAAATTTTTATCTCCGAATATGAAAACTATTATTAAATTATTTAATAATCACAGTTAAGAGACACACAACATCATATATTCAATATTAAAAAGAAGAATTAAAACAACATGATTTGTAAAATATTTGATAATTTCATTGGCCACGTATCAATATAATATTTGTAAACATGGCAATCTTGCCGGTTAGAGGAGATGCTGGATGAGGCGTGGAGGTTATGAGATCCCCTTGGCTCGCATTGGTAAACTTTTTGAGGAAGGTTTTGTTTTGATTTCACGAACCGTGGCCACACTTATGCCAGTTAATAAGCCGTCCAAATACATCCAGGCCACGTGTTTAGTGCAGTGCAGGTCAGGTCAGGTTCAGAGTCCAACTCAGGATAACGTCCACGGCATCCTTTATCTACCGTTAACAATTTGCAGGGGTACAATCTTTTGGAACAACTTACATATACATATCAATAGTACACCTACGAATAATATATTTAAGACTGAATGGAAGAGGTTATTTTCAGATTGCATATGAATAACTCAAATGATGTGGCCAAAAACAACTGTCGTCTCGAATAGTTGTGTGTTTGTCAATGTACTTTGTTGTTGCACACTTTATACACGATTGTGTTGAACATCGTGTACCTTAACTTATCACTTCCTTACTCGGCAAACATATCAACTACCTGTTTCTTCTGCTATCTCGAGATGGTCGTGGTGGTGCATGTGGTGATGGTGGTGCATGCGGTGGTGCATGCGGTGGTGGTGCATGTCGTGTTGGTGGTGCATGTCGTGGTGGTGGTGCATGTCGTGGTGGTGGTGCATTTGGACCACCACCACATCCACATTGCCAGCCCTGCCATGTCACTGGGCAATAATCGGTGCTCGTAATAAACCAAAGGGGACGTCTTCTGCGAAGAGCAATGTAAATGTATAGAATGAAATAAAAATGAACTATAGTGTATTCAATACTGTACATGTGTAATAAACGACTCTGTCAGGCTCTCTTGGTCTCCGTTGTCGTTTATTTAGGTTCTTCGTATCGCACCCCGCTGGTCCTCGACCGGACCCGCGCCGCCTCCGCGCGCGCCCCGCGCACGCTCCGTGTGGCCCGCACTCGCTGGTGGCCGCTCCGCTCTCTCCGTGTGCCCTCCACACGCCGCCAGCCACACCGCTCGCTCCGTGTGCCCCGCACATTCCGCTAGTCACTCACTAGCCACGTGTGCCCCGCACACTCTGCTAGCCCCTCACACACCGCTAGCCCCGTCTACTCCACGCACACCGCTGGCCGACGGTGTGCGTCGGTCTTCGACCACGTGGCAGATGGCGCCGCTCCTCCCGCACTGCCCAGCGTGGCTTCCCCTATTCTCGCTCCGTTCCAACTCCTCGATCTCTTCCGGCTCTCTCCCTATATCTTTCCCATCACGTGACCCTGACTCCTCCTTCCCGTACTGTTGTCTCCGCCCCTCGTTCACCTCGTCTCCCATTGGAGCCGAGGTGAGCTGTGGCTCCACCCACCCACTCTGCTGACCAGGCTCTGCCCCCCAATGCTACGGGCCGTGTGATTGGCACGGAGGCCATCAACCACCCCATTTATGCTCGCATTACATGCCCCCCCCCCCCCCGAGGAAAAGCCAGCCGTCCCCGGCTGCAGCAGAACAATAATAATGCGAGCAACAACATGACAATCAGGAATCACAAGACATAACGGAGATTAGAACAACAAAATTAACGAAAGGGGAGGGACTTAGAACGAGTGCGGGTTGCCGGCCCGTCCTGCACGGGGGGCGGCCCCCGCACAGACCGTGATCTTGACAGGGTTTTAGGAGCGGCGGGACCGGAACCGCCCGCCGCTGGTGGAAGCCTGTCAATCCCAGCGTCTCGTTCCCCAGAGACGCCCGTCGCCGGGGCCTCCTGCAACTGCACCCACGGTGGGGTTGGAGGGGCAGCGGGGCCAAGTGTCCCCGTTGCCGTGGTAGGCCCACCCGGTGCAGGAATTCCTGTGTCCGGCAGGATCACAGCTGGTCCAACTACAGGAGGCACGACAGGCGCTCGCAGGTTGAACAGGTTAGGTCAGTGGCGCGTCGGCCGCGACAGACACCGGCAAGGCAAGATTATGAGATGACACATCCACGGGCGGGGCCACGTAGGGTTTAAATTGAGACGTATGAACGTACCAGTGCCGCGATCCAAACCGAACACGCGCAGACTGCGGACTAGGAACCTCAATAAGCACGGTTTGTGCAACTTAGGGGAGGTCCCCACCGGTACCTGTGGGCAGTGCAGCCAAGCCATGTCCCCCACCCGCCAGGGGGACTCACCATGCGAGCGCCGTGCACAACGTTCGTTCCGGGCCTGGGTCTTGGCCATAGCCAATCGGACCGCCTCCCGCGCCTCTGCCACGCGATGAACGGTATCCCAAATATACTCAGGGAGAGGCTTGACAGGACCCTTCGCCCGCGAGCCCAGTTGCACTTCCACCGGCGGCACATTCTCATGGCCGTACATCAAAAATAAAGGTGAGTACCCCGTCGACGCATGTGGCATCATCTGGTATGCGGAGAGCACCCCAGGGATATGGAAATCCCAATCAGCCTGCTTTTCGCTAACCATATGACAGAGCATGGTCGACAGGGTCCGATTCAGCCGTTCAACCATCCCATCCGTTTGCGGATGGTAGGGAGACGTCCAAACCTTATTGGTCCCCAGTGCAGCGCACACCTCGCTCAACAGATTGGAAGATAAATTTCGCCCTTGGTCCGTGAGCAACCTCTCCGGTGCCCCTTTGTCCATTACGTATCCGAACAGGAACACCTCCGTGATAGATGCCGCTGACTGGTCGGCCAAGGGCCAGGCCATCGGCCAGTGGGAAAGATATTCCACCCCGACCAACAAAAATGTATTCCCCCGAGCGGACGGCGGAAAGGGCCCCAAAATATCCAATGCCACCAACTCGTTAATCCGTGACACCTGTATGGACTGCACTGGTGGAACATATGGGTGTTTAGGTGGCTTCCGCCGGGCACAGTCGGAGCACGCCCGAATGTGCCCGACGACATCAGTCGTCATGCCGTGCCAAAAATAATCCCGCTGTAACATCAACAAGGTTTTCTGCACCCTGAGATGTAACAACTTCTCAGAGTGCAGAGTCCGAATCAACTCATATCGCAACGACGACGGCACAACAAGACGCCAGCGATCGTGCAAGCCTTCCCTCCACATCAACAAGCCATCACGGAGAGCAGCTCCTGGTGTCCCATCGGACAGCGGCCCTCCTCTCTCCTTCGCAGCCTGACCCCGCAAGGCCCCCAGTGACTCATCAAGCAATTGCTCGCGAACCCATACAGAACGCGGCAAATTCAAAACCCCATAAGCCGGTTCCGGACACGTGGGAGCCTCAGGCACCTCCACAGCAGACATAACAGGCCGCGGGGGCTGCGGAACCCGCGTGCACCTATTCGTGCCCAAAGCACAGGCGCAAGGGGGCCCCTGCGGCAATCTGGAGAGCGCGTCCGCGTTTGCGTGATGCGATCCTTTACGATACTGAATCTCAAACGAAAATTCCTGCAAGGTTTCAAACCATCGTGCCAATTGGCCAGACGGTTGGTCAAACCTCAGGGAATATTGCAAAGCCGCATGGTCCGTGCGCACAATAAACTTACGGCCGTATAAATACGGGCGATATTGACGAAGAAAATGCACTATAGCTAAGAGTTCCCGACGAGTAACGCAGTAGCGGCTCTCCGCCAGAGATAGCACGCGGCTACCGTAAGCCACCACGCGTTCGACGCCGCCCTTCGACTGGGACAGAACGGCCCCAATCCCGGTGTCACTAGCGTCAGTATCCAGAATAAAAGGCCGAGTAAAATATGGATAGTCCAACGTCGGCGCCGACGCCAAATGATCGTGTAGGCCCTGAAACGCCGCCTCCTCCGTTGGCCCCCAGCTGAACCTCCGGCCCTTTGCCGTAAGGAGGTGCAACGGCCTAGCGATCGTGGCAAAGTTTGGAACGAACCTGCGGTAATAGGAAGCGAACCCAACGAACATCCCCACTGTGGCCGGAGTCGGCCAGTTTTGGATGCACGCCGTCTTCTCCGGGTCCATGGCCACCCTGTCTGAACTGACTATGTGGCCCAAATAGCGCACGGATCGTTGCAACAGGTGACACTTTTTGGGCTTAAATTTCAAATTGGCGGAACGCGTCCAATCTCCGAAGATGTTCCTTAATCGTGCGGCTGAAGACGATAACATCATCCAAATATATCAAACACGTGTCCCACTGCAGACCGGTCAACACGAGCTCTATCAACCACTGGAATGTCGCGGGGGCAGCGTTCAAGCCCATGGGAAGACAATTAAACTGAAACAAGCCCTGCAGCTTACGGAAAGCCGTCTTTTCCCTCGAGGACTCGTCCAGGGGAAGCTGCCAGAATCCCGACGAGAGATCAAGAGTACAAAAAAATTGCGCTCCAGACAAGGCATCGAGGGAATCATCCATACACGGCAGGGGATACGCGTCCGCAACCGACACCTTATTTAACCTGCAGAAATCGACACAAAATCGCAATTTCCCATCCTTTTTCTTCACAAGGACCACCGGAGCGCCCCACGGGCTGTTGGACGGGGAAATAATGTCAGCGGCCAGCAAATTCTCCACTGCACCGCGTACATAATCCCGCTCCGCCGGACTCAACCGGTGTGGGTTCATCCGAATCGGAGCGGCATCCCCCGTATCAATATGGTGGGAGAGCAGCGAGGTGCGTCCCAGATCGAAATCGTCCGAACTAAAGACATCCGAATACTTCCCCAACAGCGCGCGAAGCGCGGACCGTTGGTCCGCAGTCAAGGACGCATTTTCCTGGTACAACTCGGCAATCCATTGATTATCCTGTGCCGTCGAGGCCGAGACCCCCCCTATGAGGCCCCGGTGGCCCCGATCGTCATGGGCCGTGAAGGCAGTTGTTTCATGTGCCAAAACCGTTCCGGCTAGCACAATAACATTTTCCCCGCTCCCATTCAACACTTGCAAAAACGGAGGCTGACCCGGCTGAACAATCGTCTGTGCTGCGACCAGTGTCAAGCCACCCGTAATCGCTTTGGACGGTGACAGCAACATGCCCGCTGGGCCCTCGATTCCCGGCACTGGCTTCCAATACCGCAGCGGAATAAGCATCTGAGAGCCAGGTGGAATGTCAACCGAAACCTCGGACAGCGCCTGCACCTGGCGGTCAGGAGCGGACTGGTCCCACGGTGACGGCAAGAAGGAAATTTTCTGGCCCCCCGGTAATTCAATACAATTCTGATCCACCCTTATCTGAATGGGCATTTTCGCCAGGAAATCGGTCCCCAATAAGCACGAGGGACCTGGAGATCAACACTGTCCCTGAAGCCGAAACACCCCCAAGCGATATACTCGCGTCCACCTGACCCACGATGCCCATACTCCCTCCGTTCGCCGCTATGCACGAGTCGTAAACCGGTCGTGCCCGCCCAGGCGGAATGGACAGGAGATGGAATATCACGTCGGAGATAATGGTCACGGACGCACCCGAGTCCACCAAAATGCGCACGTCGACCCCTTGGATCGAGCCCGGCACAGTCGAAGACCCAGTAGCGGCCGCAACCACCCTCCGTGCCAATTTCCGCCACTGCGCCAGTGAGCGACGCGGATCTCTCAGCGCACCCCCGTTAGGAGTCTCCCGGACCGCATAGTGATGGTGATGCATGAGATGACAGGCCTTGCCGGGTGTCTGATGCGTACCGACTTGTCTGACGAGGTTGATTTTCCCACGTCGCGTCCCTGGCAGGGACCTCTGGCTAGAGAGGCGGCCGAGAGTGACCCCAACACACCCTCGCGAAGTGTCCCCGACGGCCACAGCGAAAGCACGATGAGTCGGCTCGTTGTCCGGCTCCCCCTCTGTCTTGCCGATCTCGCAGCGGTGGGCCCGAGCGCAACTCCGCTCCCCCTTGAGTAGCCCACTGTGCCGATGCTACCGCCAGCCCCTCAAGCCCCCTCTTGTCCCATACGTAGACGGCTTTGGACAGATCCCACCCGACGGCACCACGTTCGATGTTGGGGCTCCCCGTCCAGGCCGTCACCTGCTTCCACCGGCGTAGGTTGAATTGTGCGTCCAGGCACTTACCCGCCATCTGGGAGGTCAGCTGCTCATGGCCGCACACCGGCATGGGGATGCCCAAATCCCTGGACAGCTCCAACATCTTGCCCAATATTAAAGGCTCCAGCAAGTCGGGCTCCATGTCCGGATATGCGGCCCTAGCCAGCTCTAACACAGCGCCCCAGAAAGCCACTGGCGATTTTTCTGGTGCCCGTTGCCGCTGCACGACTCTGCGATGTGCGTCGTCTGGGGGCTCGTAAGCCTCCGCCATTTCCTCGAACACTCCTTTCAGCGTCGTCTTCCTCGCAGCCTTGATGGAGCGGAAGAATCTCACAGACTCGTCGTCCAGGAGCGTCGGCAGGACCTCCAAGGCTTCCGCATCCGTCCACTTGGCGGATCGGACTGCCGCCTCAAAACGGCAGGCAAATGCACTCCAATCCCCGCCAACTGAGAACTCCTTAACCGTCGTCAGACGATGGCTGCGGGTCCCCGAGTCGCCGTCTCCCGCTGCAGGTGTTCCACGCGGTGGCGACAAGATGGCGTCACCATGCGGTGGGGGCAAGATGGCGGCTTCCCGCAGTGGAGGTGACAATATGGCGGCTTCCCACAGTTCGTCCCCGACCACACCCAAGATGGCGGCGTCTTGCCGCGTGTCGGAGAGGGTGGGAAGCGTCACACAGGCCCCAATGGCGGACAGCTCGGCCCCACTCGAAGGCTCCCCGCTTGGGCGATCCGGCATCATTGCTGGCGCCACCAGGGTGAGTAATTGCAGCAGAACGGCCCACAGCGAATCAAGCTGGACTGCCACGTGTCGCCAGCCGTCCTCGACGCCCGTCGACGCAGGCGGCCCGGCCGCCCCGACAACATCTTGTACTCCTGGCATGTCGCTCGCCGCCACTTCGCCCACGCCTTCCATGGTCGGGACTGCTACCGCCGGAGGAAGTTCCTCTTCGTCTTCTGAAGATGGTGCTGGTATATTCTTTTTCTTGAGATGTTTAGATATCACGTTCCACTTCTGACACCAATGTAATAAATGACTCTGTCAGGCTCTCTTGGTCTCTGTTGTCGTTTATTTAGGTTCTTCGTATCGCACCCCGCTGGTCCTCGACCGGACCCGCACCGCCTCCGCGCGCGCCCCGCGCACGCTCCGTGTGGCCCGCACTCGCTGGTGGCCACTCCGCTCTCTCCGTGTACCCCGCATACGCCGCAAGCCACACCGCTCATTCCGTGTGCCCCGCACACTCCGCTAGTCACTCACTAGCCACGTGTGCCCCACACACTCTGCTAGCCCCTCACACACCGCTAGCCCCGTCTACCTCACGCACACCGCTGGCTGACGGTGTGCATCAGTCTTCGACCACGTGGCAGATGGCGCCACTCCTCCCACACTGCCCAGCCTGGCTTCCCCTATTCTCGCTCCATTCCGACTCCTCGATTTCTTCCGGCTCTCTCCCTATATCCTTCCCATCACGTGACCCTGACTCCTCCTTCCCGTACTGCCGTCTCCGCCCCCAGTTCACCTCGTCTCCCATTGGAGCCGAGGTGAGTAGTGGCTCCTCCCACACGCTCCGCTGACCAGGCTCCGCCCCCCAATGCTCCGGGCCGTGTGATTGGCGCGGAGGCCAGCAACCACCCAATTTATGCTCGCATTACACATGTATACAGTACTGTACACTAGAGAAAGAAGAATTGCGGGCGGCTGAACCTCCACCACCTCCTCGCTGTGGGCTGGGAAGACCGCGTGGCCTGAGAGCCGCGATGGGTCTCTGCAAATTCTCATGATGGCTATCAATCATTCCTCCATTCATTCAATCAATTCATCATTATTTACTGTCATAAAATTGGCTATCAACAAATTCATGCATCGAAGATTTGCCCATTGCTTATTGTCATACATTTAATTTACCTCATCTCCACCATTACATAAATTTGTACCGTTGTTAGTTCTCAATTAAGCACCTTGGTTAAGGCGATATATAATTGCGTTAAGATAAGATAGATAGACGTAAAAGCAACGTCAATGACAGAGCAGGAAGTTATAAACGAAGTGCTGCATGGCGACACGCTCTCAATAACATGTAAATATGCAAACTAATCTACGAACCACATTCCCTTACAAATCAACAGAACCAACTCAACTAAGATATTTGTATATATATTTAACCTGATAAGTAACAATACAACAACAATATCGTCCGATAATCACACCAAGAAAAAACATTAACAAAGCCACAAAATGACCCATTTTCAGCGGACGTCCATTTCAGTTATGTAAATAATCAACATATCAAAAGTAGTCAGGGACAGAATTGCGAATCCATGGAAATGACCCATTTAGACCAAAAATACCATTCTTTGGCAGTTCATAATATCACAGCGGAGCAATTGGAGTATAGTCACCTGTAGCAGCCCACTCGATTTCCAGGCGAACTGTCGCTGCAGAAGCTCTATGCTGTCTGAGAAAATCAAGTTGTATATTAGTGTTAAAACTCGGTCAAAATTCTCACACCACTGGAGAGTTAGTTGAATAGATTGTTTGGCCAGCAAGCCAGGATTAGAAAACTTCTCAATTGCTCTCCATGTATCGCTATGAGTTTATATGTATCTCTATGAGTCTCTGTGTTTATATCTCTATGTACCTCTATAAGTATCTATGAGTCTCTACGTTCGTTAGCTTTTTAAGTTTGTTGAGCCAGCTGGCCAGGATTGGGCAATACCTAGCCCACTTTTCACTTTGGTAACTAGAGATCAGCAAACACTAAATGTGTCTTACTGAACATTAAAACCAACAGCAAAATATATTTTTTTAATCACAGTTAAGAGACAAACAACAATCACATATACACTATTAAAAAGTTTAATGAAAACTGAATGATTGGTCAAATGTTTGATTATTTCATTGGCCACGTATCAATATAATTTTTGCAATTGTGGCAATCTTGCCGGGTAGAGATGTTGGATGAGGCGTGGGCGTTATGAGATCCTCTTGGCTCGCATTGGTGAACTTTTTAAGGAAGGGTTTATATCGATTTCACGCACCGTGGCCACACTTATTCCAGTTAATAAGCTAGCCAAATACATCCAGGCCACGTGTCTAGTGCAGTGCAGGTCAGGTTCAGAGTCTAGCTTAGGTGTAAAGACCACGGCATCCTTTATTTACCGTTAACAACTTGCAGGGGTACAAACTTCTGGAATAACTCACCTATACATATCAATAGTAGACCAACAAATAATAAATTGAAGACTGAATTGTAAAGGTTATTTTCAGATTGCGTATGAATAACTGAAATGATGTGGCCAAAAAAAAAATGTCTCAAATATTTGTTGTCTGTTTTATAATATAATTTGTTGTACACTTTCTACACGATTGTGTTGAACATCGTATACCTTAGCTTATCATTTCCTTACTCGGCAAACATATCAACTACCTGTTTGTTCTGCTAACTCGAGATGTGTTTCATGGGAAGCGCAGAATTAGAGACATAGAGAATCATGCAAAGTATTACACACATAGACACAGACTGGAGAGACATACGCATGTACATTAATTCAGACACACAGAGACTGGTGTCACACCCAGAAGCATGTACAGTACTACACACAGAGACACAGCCTGGATACACCGAGAAGCATGCGCAGTACTACACACAAACATATATACAGACGAGAGATACACAGAATCATGTACAGTACTACACACAAACACACAAACTGGAGACACAGAAGCATGTACAGTACCACACACAGACACACAAACTGGAGACATAGAGGCCCCTGGACACATGTCTTTTGGAGCCCCCCCCCCCACCCCCGCTTTCCTATATCGGTGCCTTTCTTGCCTTCCTCCTCCCAAAATCATCAACTAGATCGTCAAAATCTCGCTGTCTGACAAGGTCTGACTATATTGACATAAGTGACAATGAGCTGAGACGTGTTTGACACATGCTACTCCGCAGCTCTTTTATTTTGCCTAAACGGGAAAATGTCAGCTCACCCTGGCAGTTTGTCACTGGCAAAGTTAGAAAAATCCGAAGTGCCACGAAAACATTGGGGAACACTGCAGATTAAATGCCTGCAACGTCTCAAGCAATTTAATTGGGCGTTTCTCACCCTCAGAGTCAGACATGAAAGACTATAATTGGATGAATTCGTTGTCAAAGTTCATGTCCAGGTCTGATGGATTTGCAGCGGAGAGTGCCTTTACCTTTTCCACTATGACATCACTGCTAGACACCGATCTGACAAACAGAACTCCAAAGAGACTGGTCAAACGCTTTTAAGCGTCCAAACGATGTTCACGGCATGCTACTAGCTTATCAATGACCACATAAAATGTTTCTATTTGAACTTCTCCCTCCCCTCAAGTGTCACACCTGGCTCTGAGCTCTCATCTGTAAATGTTTTGCGTTTCCTGTTTCTCTGAAGATCGTGCTCATGTGACTGCCCTTAAATGTGACGTGCTTAATTTGTCTTTTCCATTATATCCCAGGGGGTGCGTGATGAACCCCAGGTTAAGAACCACTGAACTATTTCCAGCTATGGGATTTTATCTTGAGTTTGGAGCAAAATTGGTCAGATTCTGACAGGGAAATTCGGGTTACATTCTCTGAAACATAACCCCGTCCGTAACCTGGAGACTGCCTGTACTATGGATATAATAAACGTAGTGTTCGAAATGATAGCTAAAATAAGCATTCCATTGTAATTTGTAATCTGGATAGGTTTTGTAATAAATATGGATAGGATAAGTAAGGTAATATAAATTATAGCTAGAATAGGGTCAACATTATTAATGATAGTCAATCTTGATTTTAAGCTTTTGTCACTGCAGACATCGATACTCTTTGGTTCTTTCGGTAAAGTCAAGCAGGTAGAAAATAATAGATCACGACGTTTCGATCACAACACACACAAGCGACCATCATCAGGTGAGACAATTACAGCAGGGAAACTGCTGAAGCATATCGACTCACACGTTTTTCAAGTTTTTCAAGTTTTCATTTATTAGGTACTAGCGGTGAATACCCGGCGTTGCCCGGGCGAAAAAGGCAGACATACACATGTAGTTACACACACAAATCGACTGACACACACACACATAGACTGAACAACAACAACCGCCATTCGCCAGGAAGTGGCGGTGACGTCACCACAACGCTTGTGCCAGGCTATGTGCACCTTGAGGCCACGTAAAGTGTAGAACGTCCGCTGGCAGGAGGTCACGGGGCAGACCCAGATGGCACAGGTCGACTGACTGAGACGACTGGCAGATGCACCACCTGTGCCTCCTACTGTGGCAACTTGCTGTGCTTTAGCCACCCGGCGCTCCGCTCGTTGATGTGAGAGTCGCTCCTCCGTCCTCCGTTGTTGTTGGAGGGTGACTGCCTCCAAC
>CM025637.2:1170596-1215051 GCA_014621495.2 Entosphenus tridentatus
AGGCAGTCACCCTCCAACAACAACGGAGGACGGAGGAGCGACGCTCATAACAACGAGCGGAGCGCCGGTTGGCTAAAGCACAGAAAGTTGCCACAGCAGGGGCCACGGGTGGTGCATCAGCCAGTCATCTCAGTCAGTCGACCTGTGCCATCTGGGTTTGCCCCGTGACCTCTTGCCAGCGGGCGTTCGAAACTTCACGTGCCCTCAAGGTGCACATAGCCTGGCACAAGCGTTGTTGTGACGTCACCGCCACTTAGTGGCGAATGGCGGTTGTTGTTCAGTTTATGTATGTATGTGTGAGTCCATTTGTGCGTGTAACTCTATGTGTGTGTATCAATGGATTTACGTGTGTAACTACATGTATCTGCCTTTTTCGCCCGGGCAACGCCGGGTACTAACCGCTAGTATATATAAAAAAGTCTCCGCACGCGCGCTTGCAGGGAATTTGGCTCTCGAACTGTGGGGTTTAAGACCGAAATGATTTTCCAGCCGGCAGGCCCCAAGCCCCATGGTGGGAATAGGCTATTCCGTTTTCACGTCCGCAAATTTTAAAGTCGTTTAATTAACGATTTTGTGGCATTCTTATTTTTATTATTTAATTATTGTGCTACATTGACCGTACCAACTCACGACAATTGCCTGGGGGGGGGGAGGACCCTGCCAAGTGATGCGCGTTTGCTCCAGCTCACAGGGAACATTTCATTTTACGCGTTTAACATGGAATAAATATACACATCACGCTGCCAATTTCTCTTTACAGTGTGATGTCCTCTTCCCCCCCACCCCAATGCGTGCAGTTACTGCTATAAAGTCCTTAGATATTAATTTAATATTATTAAAGCGCTTACATAGTATTATTCTGTCTCGGGCGCGGGGATGGTGGGGGGGGGTAGCATGCCAGCCGGCAGTCTGTCAATGTCTAACCTCCTCCGGCTTGCCAATCTAGGCGAGGCCACGGGCTCTGCATGGGACGACGCGTCACCACGCCAATGTAAATACTATTTTATTGCATCTTTGGCTAAGAACTAAGGTTTATTGTTTACTATTATTAAACAAATACGTTTACAAATATTACAATGATAATGTTTGTGTGCACGTAACAACTCTGCTTCATTGTTTACGATTATGAAACTAATAAGTTGCCTAATATTACAATTATAATGTTCGTGTGCAGAAACTACATGTGTCCCTAAAGTCGATGTCTGTGTGTGCGAGTCCATATGTGTTTGTGTGCGTGTAAGTCGATGGGTTTTTATGTGTGTGGGTCCATGTCTGTGTGTAAGTCCATGTGTGTGTGTGTGTCTTGTTCAAACGGACAACGCCCCATGTGTGTGTGTGTACGTACAAGTGTTTGTGTGTGTGTGTCAGTCCATTTGTGTGCGTATCAGTTGCTGTGTGTGTGTTAGGCTACATGTGTGTGTAAGGCAATACGTGTGTGTTTCCCTCGAAGTGTGTGTGTCTTGTTGTATTTATGCCCATTTTTCCAAATTCATATTAAGAATGATTCGGCCAATAATATTAAAAATAATAAGAATATATATATTGAAAAAACAGATATTCCCAAAATTCTCAACACTACCCCTCACAGTCCACAACGGGCATCTGGAGGTCGTGGAATGCCATTAAACAGCAAACCTCAGGGCAAAGAGTGGTTACGGACTATCGGGAAATCTCCAGATTGGCGAGGGGTCTATGGCCTGACATTCCTGGGGCGTCTTTTTTTTTGTTGTTGTCTGTTTTTCCTCTCGCAAGAGACGCGCAGAGAGGGGAGGTTTTCACGTTTTGGGGATTTAAGCACAAACGCACATCACGCAGTTCTGTCTGGTTCGAGTCTTGCTCAGTCTTGTGACTCGGCTTGCGACGCAGCGTTGCGAGGGAGGCTCGTAAGGGAATTGGGGGGAGGCTTGCCGGCAGGCACCGACACCAACCATGGGTCGTGCCTCGTGGAGAGATGGGACGAGGAGGGGTCGTTACAATTGCAGAAGTCTGAGATCAGTCTGGGTCGAGGCCGGGTTTCAGCCGTGCTCCGGATGGCGGTGCCGTCTCGAGGGAGCAAACGCTCGCCGTCGTGGTGCACGATGATTCCATCGTCGGATTGCGCGCAGCTCCTCCGCAGCTGGATGTCTTGTCTGTTCTCAGCTTGTGTTTCGAAAAGGGTTGCCATTTCAAGGTGGCGCGTTCAATATCAACTGATCGTGAAAAGCAGTTGCTGCCCGTCGAGTTACATGAATATGGTTGTTAGAAGTGTTTTAGTAATTCATTTTCGTTAATTGCATAATCTTGCCGATTAATCTATTGACGTATGCTTTTGCCTTCGGGATATAATAATTTGCTTATTGCCTTTCGTATGACTATCGTTGCATGCCTGTTTTAAGACCCTACCTGTTGCCGGATATGCTCGTTACGAGGTGGAATTAATGATATGTGCGGTTGCCAACGTGAAACAACGCAAGCCTTGATGGTTAAGAGTGCTGCTCACTGAGAGAAATCTCCCCGATGGTACCGTGGATAATTCCGAGCATGAGAGTTCGCATATTAGAGTGTCATATTTTTGTTTAGAATTAAAATTTCTTAACACAAAAGTGTTTGAGTGTTTCGTTCCTAAGTTTATGCATAACCATCTTAATTATAAAAACTGTATCCTGCGTTGAGATATAAATTTGGAAACCTAACATAACATAAACACACTAAGATAATCAATAAATGTTAATCAAAGATAATTGTTTTATCCCGATTGATACAACTCTGGACAACGAAGCTAAGCCTAATTATCATAACTGCCCACAATAACATAATCGCAAGCATTTGCATAAATTAATACGATTATCTCCATGATTGTCATAATTTATGCATATAATTACATACATTGGCATAATTTCCGCGATTTACGCATTTTTCCAATTTTTATAATTTTTATCAAAAATTCATAACCCGGTATATATATAACAGTCTAAGTGAATGCGTGTGTGTGAGTCGATGTGTGTGCATGGCTCCATCTGAGTGTGTAAGTCAATGTGCGTTTGTGTGTCTATATGTGTGAGTCGATGTGTGTGTGTCAATCCATGTGTGTGTATCTAAAGTAGATGTCTGTGTGTCATAGTCCATATGTCTATGTGTGTGTAATTCCATGTGTGTGTGTCTTAGTCGATGTGTGTGTGTAAGTACATGTGTGTTTACGTCAATGTGTGTGTGAGTCCACGTATGTCTGTGTGTGAGTCGATGTGTGTGTGAGTCGCTGTATGTGTGTTCGTCGATATATGTGTGTGTAACTCTATGTGTGTTTATCTAAAGTGCATGTCTATGCATGTGTGAATCCATATGTGTGTGTGTAAGTCCATGTGTTTGTATGTGTGAGTCGATATGTCTGTGTGTGTCAGTCCATGGGCGTCTGTGTTAGTCACTTTGTGTGCATGCATCCATGTCAGTCAGTGTAAGTCCATTTCTTTGCGTGTCTGTAGGTCCATGTGTGCGTGTGAGTGAATGTATGTGCTTTATTGATCTGCTCAAGGCCTATTATACCATCAGTAGGCCTGGCCTCTGAGTTGTTCTTCATGCTTTCGGAGTCCTTCAAACTTTGCTCACGATCCTTAAGGACCTTCATGATGTTGAGCGACCCCGCGTCAAACTACGTGGCCGTCAGTCAGAGCCATTCACTCTACACCTTGGGGTGCGACAGGGATGTCCTCTGGTTCCACATTATTTAACATATATTTTGACCACGTAGTTCGTGAAGCCTTCAATTGTTGTACCCGAGGAATTATCATATGGTACAGATACAATGGGAGGCTGATCGATGTCCGGGTGCGGTCAAGGGATGCCTCCCTCTTGCTCAACCATGTTATGTATACCGATGCTCTGGTGATTGCTGCTCACTGCTGCTGAACCTGGAGCTTGCCACTAAGAGGTGGGGCCTTACTATCAACCCCACCAAAACTAAGCACCGGCCTGGGTATTTTGTACCATCGAACAATCCACCCCCATAACTCACAATTGGTGATGCGGCAGTTGTGGAGAGATTGCCAAGATTCCCATACCTGGCCAGTGTGCTCATGACTGGCTCCGGTTTAACAGCAGAGGTCTCACTCCAAATCAGTCGAGCGCCATTATCTTTTCATCGGCTGCGTTATGCTGTGTGGAAGCTACCTGCTCTCTCGCTGGGCATGAAGCTCCAGGTCTTCTCGGCTATGGTAATTCCCTCCATTCTCTACGCTTGCGAAACGTGCACCCCCCTAATGGAACATCTTTGCCGGTTAGAAACATTTAGGCTGGCCTGCTAACTATCCATCCTGGATTTAACCATATATGTGTGTGTGCATCTAAGTCGATGTATTTATACGTGTGTGGGTCATTGTCTGTGTGTAAGTCCATGTCTGTGTCTGCCTTTTTCGCCCGAGCAACGCCAGGTACTTACCGCTAGTAATATATAAAAGAAAGATGAACGCCACCCCTCTGTGTCCTCGATAACGGTCACGGCCAGGACAGATCGAGGCACAATGGGCACGGGTCACACGTGCCTGTCTCTTTCTTTTCTTGTGGTCGTGTGGATTTTTCTCCCGGTCTCTGTATCTCTAACTGTCCCTATATATATGCCTATATGTGGCACGATGGGTCTCGTATATATATGGGTCTCTATTTATATATATGGGTCTCTATGTATCTTTATCTATCCTTATATATTTCTATGGGTGTCTAGGTATCTCTATGGGTCTCTATGTATCTCTGTGTGTTCATAAGTATCCATATGGGTTTCTATGTGTCACTATGGGTGTAATATATCTATGGGTCTGTATGTATCTATATGGGTGTTGACGTATATTTGGCTGCTGCTATAAATTTCCACACGGTGACGAACAGCCACTTCATAGAGCTTTTATTTGTGGTGACCAGGTCGCTTCTGAAAAAAGAGCTACACAGGTAAGTGTGTGTATGCGATTATGTGTTGTCCAGGGGTATGTGTGATTTTGGTTGTGTGATTTCATTGTGTAGGGGTATGTGTGATTATGTGTGTGAGATTGTGTTAATGATTATTATTGACTCTCGTTGTCTAGGGGTATGTTTCACCAATCGTGATCATATCAATGATTCTTTCTCTGATTTTATGATTCTTGCTTTAACAATTACGTGTGTAATTATGGCAGGTCTTTGGATTCAAATTTCACCACAGGATACAGTTCGTCATCTCGACAATGATGCATCAGCTTAGGAAAGAAGCACTCGGAAACCTGTTTTTAATTTAAGCAACTTTAATATCAACTTACTCTAATATACAGAACTGTTATCAACAGGAATTAACAGCAACAACAATATCCATTCAAATCTGCCTACTCCTCTATCCGTATTAAATAAAAAAAAGTATTGGCTAACATTCACGATTACGTGATAAAACAATAGGCAGACCATAAGATAGCAATATTCGTACGGAATGCGTGTCCGAAAATACGCATATTAAATGGTTAGAAGCATCAACATTAAAATATCACGATCACGTGATCAAACAATACTTACAGGCTAACCCACAATAACAGTATCAATGTCAGCATACGTGTTCACAAACATTCGTATTCTTATCAAAAGTTTAAAAGGCATCAACGATCAGATTTGCAAGATTATACGATTGAAATAAAACAAACCGCTAATAGCAAAATTATCGTGTTCACGCAGGCATGTGGGTTCATAAATAAATGCTTATCAAATGGTTAGAAGTACGTCAACGATCGAATCTCACAATCACGTGATTGAAATTAAACAATAGGCTGTCTCATGGTAACGCGACCATACACAATTCCCTTGTTGTGGTGTGTGAGGCGTGCAAGCTGAGATTCTTCTTGGCCCACAACCTGTACAAGGTACAGTTACAAATAGTGAGTGAGTGTAAAGTTCATATTTCTCCTGCTGTGCGCCGTTGTATCACTGCTCCGCGCTCTCTCCAGAACTCATCAACACTCTCATCATCAGAGTATCAGTCACTTGGTCAACGTAACTTTGCCAGCCTAAAGATTGGACAACATTTCATGCATTCTCGATATGGGTGTATAACTCAAATCTCCACTTAACTTATTACACGTCTTAGCTGATCACAGTATTATATGAAAATGGATTCGCACACCTCTGAGCTTCTCACAACTCTTAGCTTAATACAGTACAACTTCTCAAAGTCCTTGACTCTGCAAGTGACTCGAAACATTTAGGAAAGCGTAGAATAAAACTTTATGCGATACTCAGAGTCTGTCAGTACAGAACTCAACACTTAGCAACACAGAGCCTTTGCCTTTGTAATACTCATCACTTATGGTTGATTTCGAGGACCATACCCCGGAGTTTGACTCTGCAAGACTGACTTGGATGAGTTTCGTATATTGTCATATAGAGACTTTATACTCTAACATATGTGTGGAAACCCTCCCCGTAGAGGCGGTTCAATCTTGATTTGAAGCTCTTAACATGCTAATATCTCTAATTAACATAGCCACTTCCGTGCCGTCGTCGAGGAAGCCGCTCTTATATCTTACAGTTATATGCTAATTTCTCATATTAACATCATGCTAATCTCTCACATTAACATAGCCACTTCCAGGCCCTCGTCGAGGAGGCCGCTCTCCTATCTTAAAGTTATATGCTAACCTCTCACATTTACATAGCCACTTCTGTGCCCTCGTCAAGGAGGCCTCTCTCCTATCTTACAGTTACATGCTAATTTTTCACATTAACATCACTAGCCCCGGCAACTTCTTTATGACCCTTGGGCTACACCTATTTCAAACGTTTTAAAACAGTCTGTCTCAGCAGCAGACCATGCTTTCCCACCTGATGACGGACGCTTGTGTGCAACGGAAATGTTGTGATTTATTTTATTTTATACCTACATGACTTTACCGACAGAACCAAAGAGTATGGATTTCTGGAGTCACGAAAGCTTCAAATCAGGATTGAACCGCCTCTACGGGGAGGGTTTCCACACAGCTGTTAGAGCTTTTAAGAGACAGCGAGACAGGAAGGCTCACCTGATCGAGTCGCTAACCTTTCTCAAGAGATGCCGTGATAACAAGGTAATACTGGTCGCATTTACACTCACATCTGCTGCTGTCACTTCTCCGAACGCTAAACGGATCTTGTTCAAAGCTAGCCTATCGCTAATCTCAGAGAGAATACGATTGCTCCGATATGAACTTGATAATTTAGAGAAGACTCTTTTACAATCACACTTAAAATTAACAGATAAGATTTCCACTTCTGATTGGGACCATGTAGATAATTATGACAGTTTCTTCTGCTACTTCAATGTCAACAAAATGTAAAGTTAACTTGATCGCTAAATTCAACCTCCTGTCAAAAAAGAAGCCAGAGACACACGTTAAAAAGTTATATGTTAACAAAATTGTCATCACTCAAAGTAACATTCCAATTTCCGACAGCCTAAAATCGGTACTAGCCAAAGGTTTGAATTATGCAGTCACCCCGAAACACATGCCAGTGGATGATATAATCGCCCAGGTCGACCTAGCCTTCAAAGTCTTGGGACACATCCCGACAGGCGTTGCTAGATCTGAAATCGTTGATATTCTCAAAACGCTAAGAAACCATTAGCAACATCAGCAAGGACGAGCGTTTTGAACTCTCTAAATAAAAAATGAGAGATTACATTGTCATCCTCTCAGCCGACAAGGGCAATGCCACTGTCATCATGGATGAAACCACTTACAACAACAAAATTCAGGACCTTCTTAATGATGGCAGCTATACCAAAATCAAGAGATATCCCACCAACCGCCTAGCTACAAAAAACAACAATATAATCACTAAATCGACTTATCAAATCGATCAGTCCAAGCAAAGCTCCCTAAGGCCTTCGGCTGCTAGACCACCCAGATTATATGGCCTTTCAAAAATCCACAAAGTAGGTACCCCGCTCCGTCCTATCATCTCCACCATTAACTCACCCACCTACAAACTGGTCCGATTTGTTTCTGAGACTCTGCTTCCTTTCACAGGCAAGTCCACCTCAGCTGTATTTAACTCAGCTTACTTGGTTTCTCTAATCAAGGATATCTCACTGTCTCCAGATGATTTGCTCATCAGTTTCGATGTAGTCTCTCTGTTCACCAATGTACCTGTATCTGACACCATTAAAATAATTGAAGACTTGGTCCCACAAGGACTGAATCCAGATGTACCTACTTTTGTAAGGCACTGCCTTATTAACGCATACTTCACCTGGAATGGTACATTCTACAAACAAAATGAGGGTACTCCAATGGGTTCTCCCTTTTCGCCAGTAGTAGCGAATGTTTTCATGGAGAAATGTGAGACAGATGCCATCCAGACATCCAGCCTACGTCCTTCCTTGTGGAAGAGATACGTGGATGACACGTCATCATCTGGCCACATGGCCTGCCAGCACTGAACCAATTCTATACACCCATCTATCAAATTCACGATGGAAGTGGAAAATAATGGCAAGCTATCCATTCCTAGATGTTTTGATCGAGAAAAGACCAGATGGCTCGTTGGTATATTTGGTCTACAGGAAAGCAACCCACACGGATGCCTATCTGAAGCCTGACTTCGACCACCATTCAGCCCAGAAGAATGCCCTTATCAAAATACTACACCATATGGCCCGTTGCATCTCCGACCAGCACCACCTAGCCAATGAGTTGGAGCACGTACACCAACCTCTCAAGATGAACGAATACTCGGACCGTATAATCCGCAAAGCTGTCTCCTCAGCCATGCGGAGACAACCTTCTGAGGATCCAACCAAAACCATCACTTTACCGTACATAGCAGGGGTTACCAAAAATATTTCCCAAATCTTAAACAAACACAAGATCCAGGTTCGTTTCAACAAAGTACAAAAATCCGTGATTTAATCCCATCTGTAAAGGATGTGATTCCTGAAATGCAATACCCTGGTGTCTACAAACTGAGTTGTGGTTGTGGCAGCAGTTACATTGGGGAAACGAAACGATATGTCTTGGACCGTGTTTGTGAACGCAAGGCAGATCTGAAACACGGTAGGACCAATACCTCTGCCGTTGACGATCATTGTTTTAATGCTGTGGTCTCACACGAAATTTATTTTTCCAAGGCGGAGGTACTCTGCAAACCTACCGGCTACCTTCAGAGATGTGTTCATGAAGCCATCCAGACATATATAAACACAGACACAACTTCAACCAAGAGGATGGGTACAAACTCTATGCCTCTCTCTTAGATCTCTCATGCTCACATGTCCTTTGGATTGCACACTCACATGGCCTTTGGATTGCACCCGTTGGGTTGCACTCATGTCTTTGGATTGCACTACTCTTCGATTTTACATTAACATGCTAATCTCTCACATTAACATAGCCACTTCCGTGCCCTCGTCTACGGGGCACTTTGGATTGCTACACTCTTCAGTTTCACATTCACATGATAATCTATCACATTATCATAGCCACTTCCATGCCCTCATCGAGGAGGCCGCTCTCCTATCTTACAGTTGCATGCTAATTTCTCATATTAACATCACTAGCCCTGGCCACTTCATTATGACCCTTGGGCTACACCCATTTCAAACCTTTTAAAACAGTCTGCCTCAGCAGCAGACCATGCTTTCCCACCTGATGATGGACACTTGTGTTGCGCCCGAAACGTCGTGATTCATTTTATTTTATACCTACGTGACTTTGCCGAAAGAACCAAAAAGTATGGATTCCTGCAGTCACGAAAGCTTCAAATCAAGATTATATAAAGACTTCTTCCCTAAGCCACATCAGAAGCCCAAAGCTCCTCCTATCACGCCCCTTGCATTGATCTGGTCAGCCTAGTTGCCCCTTTTTGTTCTGGCTGCCTGGACTTCCTGACACCTGATGTTATAACTCTCCTCCCTCCGGTGGCCATCCCAAAATTGCATGAGCGCAGATGTTTTTTTAATTTCCCCCGGTATGTCGGCAGCCTTGTTTATTGTGAAACGGCGTTCCCTCCTATTTAGGTCGACCCATTAATAATATAAACGACCAACTTTATCTATCTGTGATGAACATGATGAACGCTCGAGAGAGAGAGAGAGCGAGGCGATTCCGTGTTGATTTCCAGAATCGATTCCCAGAATCGACGTGGCCCTTACCGACATGACTTGCCATTTTTTTGTGTGACAACGACCATTTCCCATTCTCCCCGCATACGCTATCACAATCAACAAGTCGCAGGGACAGACGTTCGATTACGTTGGTAATCACACTACTTTATTTATCTTTCTATGATGAATATGATGAACGCTTGAGAGAGAGCAGAGCGAGGAGAGGCCAAGTGGAGGCAGCCCGCTCTTCTCTCTATTTGCCTTCATAATGTTCCTTAAAGATTTTTTCACTTCCAGTAACAAATTATGGACGAGGACGAAAATCCCGTCACAAAAAAAGCATCGAAAGGCAAACGAACGAAAGCAAAGATGGTTGGCCAAGCAATGTCAGGAGTCGCTCGAGAGAATTCGTGCAGCACATTGTGAATCTCAACAACGTTACATCAATCGACAAACTGCTGAGCAATCACAGTCACGGCATGAAGTGGATACCGCAGCCCATCGACTTTTAATCGCGGCAGAAACTCCTCAACAATCGCAGTCTCGGAATTCAGCGGTCGTTCAGAGTCAGTGCTTAGTTCCAGATCGTCAGAGACAAGCGATAATCAATTAAGCCATCAATTTCGATGACACTCGAGAACAGGCGCACAATTGCAGTCCACTGAACATCATCTGCCAGTTCTACGGCTCGAGGAACTTCATCTCAGAACACTCTGTTGATGGGAAATGCACTTCGTGCTGCTGTAAGAGCAAATTCAAGTTTTCAAAGCCAAAGAACATCAACCGAGTTAAGCTGGAATATCCTGCGTTTCTCCACGCAATGCTGACTGGCCCAACTCATCCGAATCATACTCACTTCCGTGATCACATGCGATCCTACAACACCGCGGTCTCCTTCGTGTTGATGGGAGTGAAGATCGTCGATTTGCCAGGATGAGGCCCATATGTCTTCAAGGTTCACAGCCATACATATCACCACACAGCTCACCTGCAGCCACTTGACAATCAAGCACTACAGTACACGCAGCTGTACGGGCTTGACAGCATTCAAGCAATGGAGATCCGTCAACAGCACACCGCAAATTTTCAGTGTCGTCAACCTATCCTGGACTAAATTCGATCGATTTTCCGTCGGCACAACAGATTCGCCAACAGCTACCAGTTGATGCGCGAAGTCGAAGCACGATAAGTTGACCGTGCACTTCAAGCGGGAGAAGAAATTCCGTTGGTCAGCATAGTGCTGAGACGTGATCGTCTGATCAACGACGATATAACGCACCAATATCAAATGAAGTCGCGATGGTCTTCGTCATCGCCATTTGAGCGTGACATTCGCATCTACCCGATACATCCACAGAATTTCAATCAGCAGTTCATCAACCTCAATATTTTGAGTCCCAACATGGATCCCATGACGTACACGATTGTGCATCCGTACAGCAAGCCCGGATGGGAACAGAACTAGCAGTGCGAGGCTTACGAGGGCGCACACATGAATAGAGTTCAGAACAACGTTAACATGCTTCAGTGTAAAGCAGCTCAAACGGCGATTCGAGGCAACTTCAATCCAGTCATGAGTACCGGAAAGCTGACTCAACAATAGTTGGTGGATTCGTACCTGCAAGTCGAAGCCAACAATCTCAACTACAACCACCGAAATCAGCAGCGACTGCGAGCAGAGGAGTACCAAGGTCGGGCAGACCACGTCGCAAACTTTGCACAAAAACTCCAACATTGCAGCTGGCGTCGCAGTCATCCTCCCTTCGAGCTTTGAGGGATCACCGAGAAACTTGCACGAGCAATGCTGCAATGCAATGTGAATCTTTGTGGAATGGGGTGCACCCGACCTCCATAACATTCACTACAAATCCAAGCTGGCCAAAAATCACCGACAACCTTTGACTGGGCGAGCAGACATCATCTCGACCCTACTTGGTGATGCGTGTATTCAAAATCAAGTTGGATGCTCTAATCGACGATCTGACCAAACATGTCGTGTTTGGAGAATCGAAGGCGCACGTCTACACCATCGAGTTTCAGAAGCAAGGTCTTCCACATGCGCACATCTTGGTGACTCTGCGAGCTCAGGACAAGGTCACAACTGCCGAACGGATCGACCAGTTTGTGTGCACCGTAATTCCAACGCGGAACCATCCTCGACTGCGCGAGATTGTCACGAGATGAATGATGCACCGTCCATGTGGTGCTGCAAACCTACGTGCCCCCTGCATGGATGACGGAAATTGCAGCAAGGAGTTCCCAAAAGTTTTCCACAACACCACAATACCATCGTCGATACACTGAGCAGGCAGAAGTCAGAGGCGTTTCGATGGACAATCGATACGTCGTGCTGTACAACCCCTACTTGACGCTCAAGTACAATGCGCACATCAACGTGGAAGTGTGCACTTCCCTTCCAGCCATCAAGTACATCTATAAATACATCTTCAAGGGATTCGATTGTGCCAACATTGCTCTCCCTCTGAACGGACAGCCGGAACTGTGCTACGATGAAATAAGCAATTTCATCGATTGCCGGTACGTGAGCGCTCCAGAGGCAATGTGGCGGCTCCTCGATTCAAAGATGCACGATCGCTCGCACACGGTGATGATACTGCCAGTCCATCTGCCCAATCAACAAACAATAATGTTTGAAGCTGGACACGAGGAGGAAGCTTTAAATCACGAACGAGGAGAAAGCTCTGCTAGCAGCACAGACCAGTCAGACAAAGCTGGAATCGTGGTTCTTGCTGAACGGAAGCGATCAAGATGCACGTCAGTGGCTATACGCGGACATCCTGCAGCACTACGTCTACGTTCGAGGCAACTGGCAGAAGCCGCAGAGAGGAGCCGACAAGATCGTGTCCCGCATGTACACCATCAGCATTAAAAACAAATAACGTTTCTATTTTCGAATGCTGCTGTTGCATGTTCGAGGTGTGACCAGCTTTGAGTTTTTGTGGACCGTCGACAGAGTGGTGTGCGAAAGCTTCAAGGCAGCAGCTTCAGCACGAGGTCTTCTTGATTCAGACGACAAGTGGGATCGCTGCTTGACGGATGCTGGCACCTACATGATGCCGAAGCAGTTGCGCGAGATCTTTGCTTTAATTTTCTGCTTCTCTCAGCCCGCATCACCTCTCAAGCTGTGGGAGGACCACAAATTAGACTTAACTCTCGACTACATGTGAAGAGATGCCGACGACACCGCGATCAACAAAGCACTTCACGATATCAACAGCGTTCTGCAGCAGCACGGATTCTTTTGCAAAGCAATTAGCCTGTTAACACCAAAGGGAAACCCACCAGAAGAAGATGTGTATGACCAAGTTAAGGAAGCAAATTAGGGTGCACGACGTCTCGCGATGCTCAACGAAAAGCAGCTCGACGCGTTCAACAAGATTATCATGGCTGTCGATGACGACAATATAACGGACAGATGCTTCTATCTCGACGGTCCCGGAGGTTCGGGCAAGACCTTGCTCTACACAACTCTTATGGCGTACATCCGGGGTCGAGGACAAATTGTACTGACAATTGCAACGACAAGCATCGCCGGAACAATGCTCAAAGGTGGACGTACTGTTAAAAGTGGATAAAAGCTTCCAGTTCCATTGCACGACTCTTCAGTATCTTCCATGCAGCCTGCATCGCCACAAGCCGAAGTTCTGCGCAAAGTTTCGCTCATCATCAACGAAATTACTATGCTGCCAAAGAACGGACTTCGCTGCATCGACAAGCTGGGCAATGAGAAACCATTCGGTGGCAACGTCTTCATTGTAGGTGGTGACTTCCGACAGACTCTTCCCATTGTACACATACACTTTGGTTTTTCAGTAAAGTCATGTAGGTAAAACATTTTTTTTACGACGTTTCGGGCGCAACACAAGCATCTGTCTTCAGGTGGGACAATGTAGCGAAAGCACAACTGCCTAAGTGTGTCTAAGAGATGGCTGTGACGAGGAATTATATAGTTGTAAGGGAAGGAGGGGGGAGGGGCACGTTGAGTGCGGGGGCGGGGTGTGGACTGGGAGGCAACGACTGGAGCTCAAACTGGAGCTTTGTGATGCAGGGGCGGGAGTAGATAAGAACGATAAGTTGAGCCGTCCTTTGTAATGCTGCAGGGGGAGTAAACCAGATATGTGCGAGAAAGCTTGCACGCACGAAACAGCGCGTGGCAAACTTTTTCCCAAGTGATGTGAATAAGCCGGGCTTGGAGTAAAATTTCATAGTGATGGTAGCGTGTAAAGCTGGGAGTAAAAGCCTGGGAATATGGATATGAATGTGATAATAAATATAAACTGGCTGCCTTGCAGTAAACTGCATGGTAGTTAAAGTTTAACTTGGTTAATTACATCCTTCCAATAATTGCTCAATTTGAATCCATCTTCTCGGTTGAAGTCATGCCTATGTTTGTGTATCTGGATGGCTTCATGGACAAATCTTTGGTAGTATCCAGGAGGCTTGCAGAGTACTTTGGTATCAGAGAACACAATATCATGAGAACCCGCAGTGTTATAACAGTGGTCAGCTACAGCCGACGAATTCGTTCGTTCTACCGTGTTTCAAATCTGACTTTTGTTCACGAATACAGCCAGAAATATGTCATTTCGTTTCCCCGATATAACAATCACCACAGGTGCAACTCAGTTTGTAGACACCAGGGTACTGTAAGTCAGGAATGACATCCTTTACAGATGGGCTCAGATCACGGATTTTGTGTACTGTACTGAATCGGACCTGGATCTTGTATTTGTCTTCCAATTGTGCCGTGAGGAACGCGAACGAACATCATTGAGTGCTGTATCAAGGTAAGCCAGTTCCACGCAGCTCATGCTTATGACAAACATACGCAGCGAGGGACAAAATGAGCACAACGAATGGCTGCTTGAAGTTGGAACAGGCAGCCTGCCTCCAATGCCAGGAATCGTTGCAGAGAGCACAATTCAAATCCCGGAGTAGATGGTGGCAATGGATGGATCTCATCGAATCCATCTTCGGAAGCATTGGAGATATGTTTATAGACGACCTTTCGAAGTGAGTCATTGTCGCACCAACCAATGCACAGACAATCGAAATGAACCGCAAGATCATCGGACAGATGCCTGGCAAGACCGCCATCTACTACAGCGCCGATTCAGTCGTGAGCGAAGATCCTAGCGACACAATGCATTTTCCAGTCGAATTTCTTAACGACCAGACGCTATCGGGAATGCCACCACACGTCCTGCTGCTGAAGAAGGGCGTCATCATCATGCTTCTGTAGAATCTCGACTCAAAGAAAGGACTTTGCAATGGCACGCGACTGATTGTCGAAGAGCTTCGCGAGAAATTTCCTCAAGAAGCTGATCATCTCTGAGTGTAACCGAGGCGATTCGGTGTTGATTCCAAGAATCGACTTGGCCCCCACCGACACGACTTTGCCTTTTGTTTTGCGATGACGACAATTTCTCACAAGTAACAAGTCGCAGGGACAGACTTTCGATTACGTTGGAATCGATCTACCGACGGCGGTCTTCTCACACGGCCAGCACTATGTCACCTTATCTCGATCCCACAATCCCAACCAGGTGAAAGTCCGCATCGAACCGAACCCCCAGAAAGGACATCTATTTAACGACGAGAGAAATTTCACATGAAATGTCGTTTTCAATTAAGTCTTCCAGATGCAAAATGATATAAGTTTTTAATTAAGAAACATAATTTTATCATTCAAAACAATACAATTAAAAGATGTTTCATATAAAACAGAGCATCGGGTGCTTGCGTGAATGCGTCGTTCGTTTCGTGGCTTTCCTGGCCGAAGGCCATAAATGGTTATGAGCGGCGCCACTGGGAAGACAAAGGCGGTTGGGCAGGCTCTGCTTATACCCCTGGAATACATATTATTCTGGTCGTGGATAATTTACTTTAATTCGTATTAAGCCTTTTTTTTGAGCGCGCTACATCCAAAAATATGGAGATAAAAAAACTGTTACGTAAAAAATAGGCAAAATCACTCTTCACATAAATTATTGGAAAAGGCATAGATACAACACAGGCAGGACACAGGTGACTTTTTAAAAAGATGTGCATACTAGAGACACAGACTTGAAACACGCAGATTAATGTACGGGAGTCCACAAACGGCTTTATACAAGTGGTGAGTTAGAGAGAGAGACCGTAGGCCCGTGTGTGAGTGAGTGTGTGAATGAGTGTGTGTGTGAGTGGCCTGGCACAAGCGTGGTGGTGACGTCACCGCCACTTAGTGGCGAATGGCGGTTGTTGTTGTGTGAGTGTGTGTGTAACTGAATGCGGAGCCGGGTGTGGGCTGCTTGGTACCCGAGGTGTTCTGAGCCCTCACCAAAGCGGCTCTCCCTGGACGCTGAGAGGATTTGTTGGCTGCAAAACCCGCGGCGGATCGCGCTGCCTGCCTGGCCTGGAGCCACTGCGCTTCACTGAGCCGTCGCTGCTGCTGCACTGAGGAATGAGCCGTGGACATCGTGGGAACCCCCTTCACTCGCATTGGTGACCTTGTAGAAGGAAGCTTTCAAAAGCAGGTATGCGTGTTTATCCGTTAGTAAGTAGAGTGGATGAGTCCAGGCAGTGTGTCCACCGTAATATAGGTCGTATTTTCCCACGAATCCGACTGGGGTGTAGAGTCCATGGCATTCGGTATCTGCTGTGAACAACCCGCAGAGCCCAAGAGAGCGTCTCCGGGTTCAAGTAGCGTTTAGAGTGCAGTATTTAGATTATATGGCTGCTATGCATTTCTAACATGATGAGCCACTTTGTTGAGCTATCATTTGGGATGGGCAGGTCGCTTCTGAAAAATAAGCTAATAGCTCAGTTGGGGCATTACACCTGGTAAAATAAATAAAAACTAGGTTAGTTTTTATTATATTTTTTATAATCATGGGGAACTCCGATTCCCATCTGTGTTGCTGCGTGTGCATGCGTGTTGAGTAGCCGTGCGTGTGAATGTGAAACAACAATGGAGGTGAAGTTAGCGGTGGGAGCGGCTTTGAATGGTCGGCACGGGGATCTGCAGTTTCGGACAAGGTGAGCGTGAGAGACGGTGACATCGCCAGCAGTAAGTGATAGAGGCAGGTAGAGTTGGTGATAAATTCACACTGCTAGCAAAAGGCTCAGATTCCAGGATGGGTCACAGGAGGCTACAGACAAATCCCATCTCGGATGCCACGATGAAATTCAAGAAACTCATCACGTTGGGGTAATTACACTGAGATGGAGTTACAGGACATCATGAGATATCTACAACTATACCATAAATATGCTAAATTCCTCTTGATATGCAAATTATTTTGTCAAGGCGCCCTTTCCCCCCTCTTCCAACCCAGCTTATATATATGCTCCAAGCACGTGTGCTGTTTCATTCAGACGCTGTCGCCTCGACAGACCTGGTTTTCACCTGAGGATGGCTGCTTGCGTTGTGGCCGAAACGTCGTGAGAAATATTTTATTGTTTTATTTTTATTATTTTATTACTTCCCTTCTACGTGACTTTACCGAAAGAACCAAGAAGATATACCAACTATTTATTTTCAGGTAAGGGTCACTGAGCAATGTGGCTATGTTTCAGAAACCACCTGGCCACAAATGATGCTTATCATGTGAACATGTATTGCAGCTAACTATTCTAACTAGGTGATGTTGATTGTAAATGTGGAGAGAAAATCGGAGGACTCGGAGAAAAATTAACGCGACCACGGAGAGAGATAGATGTCAACTTTTAATATTTAAGCAGGCGTCAGGGTCGCGATAAAACCCACGACCTCCTGTATACTGGGCGAGGGATATAACATATTTCCACCAACTTGCTGTAGAAGGATGAGTGTATCTCTCCACACTGATTGCACGAATGAGCCACATCAGCTGAGCCTCACCGATTTATATTAAGAGCACTCATTTCTTTAAATGTCAAGGTGTGTACGGTATCCGTTTTCACCTTGAGGCTGCTGTTTGTGCACCTAGGGGCACGGGTTCACATTCCAGGCAGTGTCACGTGATGTCAGTGACGACAATGAAAACATTTAAAGCAATTTACTTCCTTCTTCACCGTCGATATAAGAGAGAGATCCTGGTCCAGCATCTCTCTGAGCCACACATCGAGCGATCTCAGCGAAGCCATGGGTCATGGCGAGCGCTACTCCCAGTGAGAGTGTGGATAGTGAGCTGCGCTGCTCCATCTGCCTGGACACGTTCGTCTGCCCCTCCACGCTGAGCTGCGGACACTCGTTCGGCCTCTGGTGCCTGAAGGCCGCCTGGGAGACGGGGAGCAGCTTGAGCTGCCCGCAGTGCCGAGCGATCTTCCCTGTGCGACCCCAGCTGAGGAGGAACATAGCCCTCACCAACCCTTGTGAAGCAGCTCAGAGTTGGATACAGGATGGCCGCGGCTGTCGTGTGTGACATCTGCGGTGACGGCCAGACTCCTGCAGTGAAGACCTGCCTGAGATGTGAGATGTCCTACTGTTTTTCTCACTTTAGGCCTCACCTGGAGAATCCCAGGTTGAGAGACCACGCTGTGGTGGATCCCACTGCAAGCTTGGATGAGCGAAGATGTCCTTATCACAAAAGGGAGTTGGAATTCTACTGCACAGTAGACAGCAGCCTGGTCTGCTCAACTTGCACCATCGCAGGAAAACACACATGGCACAAGGTCCTGACGCTGAAGGACGAGCACAAGACACGGAAGGTGAGGCCCTCAGAGTGAGACACCGTAACACGATCTGACCAATTATGTCACTCGGCTACACAACATCTGTAGGCTAAAAACTATCATGTGTTCATGCTCTCCCTTTTGAATCTCTGTCTCTCTGCCTGTGTAGCTAATCTTCTGGTTTGCATTTCAGGAAAGAGCCTCAGGATGTATTGAAATTTACGCTTTCATTAAACATAATTGCCGTATAAAGTAATTAATTGGACAAAGATTTGAGACTGATATCACAGCCACCTGAGAAACAATTATATTAGATGTATCTTCTAAACTAGGCAACTGTGGGCACATGAGCTTTTGGGTCCGAATCGGTATAGACACCAAGCCAGTATGGCTCCCACCGGCTGCTGCTACAACGAGGCATCAGCTTGCCCACTCCCCATCCCCCCCCCCTCAGTCGCCATACAAAGGCAGCGTGGAGATGATGGCCTTCACTTTGGAGGGGTCGGTGTGGAAGGAAGGGCGGTGTAAGAGGTGGCTCAGGGGCTGGAGTCTCCCCTGGTGACGTCTCGTCTCTCACTACAGAAGCGCGTAGAGGAGGAGACGCGAGCGGTGGAGGAAAAGAGGAAGAAGGCGGAGGAGTCCTTGAAGCGGATGGAGGCCGCTCGCAAGGAGGAGCAGGTACCATGTCCGGGTCTGGCTCTTTGACCCCCGTGACCTCCATCCATTGAGGAAGTCGCATTATAACTTTTATGCCTCTTACTATAACTATATCATTCAGTAAAGTCAGGAAAGAACCAAAGAGTATGAATTTCTGCAGTCACGAAAGCTTTAAATCAAGATCATATAATTAATTTTCAAACTCAACATTAACTACGAGGGAGATGCACGTTTACTGCATTAGATAGCCGCATTGGCGAGTCGGCTGAGAGGTTGTGTTACTCGGTATCGCGTCTTCCATTCCTGTGGCATAAAAAAAAGTGTAGAGAGTGCCACAGATTGTCG
The DNA here is from genome assembly GCA_014621495.2 of Entosphenus tridentatus. NCBI lineage: Eukaryota > Metazoa > Chordata > Hyperoartia > Petromyzontiformes > Petromyzontidae > Entosphenus > Entosphenus tridentatus. The sequence continues at coordinate 1,190,317 of CM025637.2, forward strand.
GGGTGGAGCTGTGGTGCAGCTGTTGCACTGCACAGGAGGTTGTGCACAGGCATGGACGCAGAGGTACGAACACCTCACAGCTGCACCTCACGCCGTCCCTAATCGCGTCACCAGAGTTTATTTAAACTACAACATTTCAATATTGCTAGGTAAGGCTATGTATATTTTTCAAAAGCTACCCTCGCTGTCACAAATACTAGCAGCTCAACAAAGTGTCTGACATCATCATCACGTGAGAAAATATACAATAGACCCATAGATACATACAGACCCATATATATATAGGAATACATTGAGATATATAGAGACCCATAGAGATACATAGGGACGAATAGTTATACATAGGGACAAATAGAGATACATGGAGAGCTATTGACTTAGCTAGTTTTAACTTACCAGGTAATGCCAAACTTAGCCATGTAGCTCTTTTGCAGAAGGAACCTGAATCTAACAAATGATAGCTCAATGAAATGGCTTATCAGGTGGAAATGGATATGACCAAATACTCTAAATACCGTACTCTAAACGCGTGTTTAAACCCAAAGACACTCTTGACACCCATAGAGACACACAGATATAAATAGATATGGGTGTTTGAAAAAGATGGACCCAATTTTAAAGCAGTATATTTCACAATGACAACATGTTACAATTACACAAAAAGTAACAAACGGTTTAATGTTTTAATAACCATTTTATAAAGGCGCTATGTGCCCTCCACAAGCTGTATGGACAACATCGAGACGATAGTTGAATTCGTCCCAAACGCCTCTCTTCTCACGTTTTCCTCTGAGGTGCGAGGTCGCCTTGTGCTCTTCCCCTTACATAAACAACCTGTTTCCTCAAATTGTCCGTACCGATGACGAATGCTCTTTGACATTGGCGGACCAATGCCAAAACGCCGTTGAAACGCACGCTGCACCGCAATTACGGATTCAGTCTTGCTGAACTGTAGAACGCAAAACGCCTTGTGTTGCGGGGTCATCATTTTGCGAATGACTGAGACTAGGGGCTGTTTGTGCACTGGGAGAGGAATCTAGCAGTAATCATTTGAAAGCCTATGCCCTGCCCTTTCAAGTGGTATGAGTTTCATTCATGGGCGGTTCGTGGTTGCAGAGAAATAGCGATTTCAAATCGTGTCTATCTTTATAAACACCCTGTTTATAGAGACCCGAGAGAGAACTAGATACCTATAGAGACACATAGAAACCTATAGAGACCCATAGACTAAACTATTTCTTTTTTTACCAGGGAAGGTTATTTTTCATAAGCCACCTGGCTATTACAAATTATAGCTTAACAAAGTGGCTGATTGTAACGTGGAAATTGATAGCAGCCAAATACTCTAAATGCGCGACGTTGATCCTAAATGTGGAGGCAAAACCCGGAGGACCCGGAAAAAAAATCTATACAACTACAGAGAGAACAAACTCCAAATATACAGGCCTCAGGGTCGGGATCGAACCCACGACCTGCTGTATACCAGGCGAGGGAGTCAACATCTCCTAGCCACCATGGCGCCCACACGCACACAAGGAGTGACTTATGGCTTATAAAGCCAACCGTGGTCCCCGCGTCTCCGCAGGAATCGGTGGCCGGGATCAGGGGTCGCATCACGGGCAAGTTCGTCCGCCTAAGGAAGGCTCTGAACGAGGATGAGAAGGAGGCTCTACGTCGCGTGGCCGTGAAGGAGCGTGAGCTGCTGTCCCGGATAGACGAGGACATCGCTCGTCACAAGCGGGAGATCGGGGAGCTCCAGGCGATGGCCGCTCGCCTGCACAATCTGAAGCATGAGAAGGACTCGCTCGCCTTCCTGCAGGTGGGGAGCACCTCTGTGGAGACGCCGTTTCGGTGTCCAGAACAACAGAGCAAAGCAGTGGCAGAGGGGCTCGTGGTCAAATGGTAGAGACTTCACTCATGATCTCTCTCTCTCTTCCACAGAGGCACCTGGAGTTGATGCGCAGGTGCAGATCATCACGTCTCACAGTTTAACACTCACAACACGGGATGTGTGTGTTAGACACACGGGCTTTGTGTGTTAGTCACACGGGCTGTATGTTAGACACACGGGCTGTGTGTGTTAGACACACGGGCTCTGTGTTAGACACACGATATGTATGTGTGTAAGACATACAAGCTGTCTGTGAGGCACTGGCTGTGCTTGAGAGAGAGGTTGTGTGAGACTCGGGCTGTGTGTGAGGCACGGGCTGCGAGAGACACGGGTTGTGTGTGAGACACGTGCAGTGTGTGAGACACGGGCTGTGTCTGAGACACTGGCTGTGTGTGAGACAGGGGCTCTGTGAGACACGGGCTATGTTTGAAATACGGGCTGTGTGAGACACGGGCTGTGTTAAACTCTGGTTGTATATGTGACACCGTGCTGAGAACCCGGCGATCTGGGTTCGATTTCTGCTCACTGACAACTCCAGTGACGATTATCTGAACCGGTCCTGGGCCTCCCCCAGGTAGACTCAGCCTCAAATTAGTACATGGTATGGTGGGTAAACATCGCCACTTTGGAGACAAAGGCGGTCGGGCGTGGTGCTGACCACCCATCCACTCGTGTACCATTCTGTCCTTCATAGGTGCTCGCTAACAGCACTTGCCCTTACAGTCTGTTAAGGCTATATCGGGGATCTTTGTCTTTAACTTCGTGTGAGATACTGCCTGTGAGATAGACATAGGCTGTGTGTGAGACATGTGCTGCGTGTGCTATGGATGAGTGTTCCGATGCTGTGGTTAAACGAGGCTGCGTGTGATGCTGTTGGTGGTTATCCCAGGAAAAAGTTCCGAAAGGAATCTGCACCCCCACCTGCCACTTCACTGGACGTCACCACGATCCGCTCCTTTGAAAGAGTCGTCTGTGAGTTCCTCAGTCTAGCACCCGGGTGTCCCGCTCTGTTGCACTGCACTTCTGTGTGCACCCCCCTTTTTCATACTATTTTACCAGGTAAAGAACTCACTGAACCATGTCGCATTTTGTTCGGAAGCGACCTATCACAAATCCCAGCTCTACGAAGTTGGTCATCACGTGGATATTTATAGCAGCAGCCAAATCCTCGGAATGCTAAATTATTCTAAATGTGGAGGGAAAAATGCGAGGAAGTAGGGGAAATCCACGCAACCATGGGGAGAGAGACGCAGAAAGAAAGCGACATGGATCAGTGGGCTCTACCAGGTGAACTAAAATTAGTTTAACAGTTTCAATATTCTACTAAACCCTACTGCTGGGTACTGGGGTAAGTGCTGTCAGCGAGCAGCAGCACCTATGAAGGCCGGCATGGCACACGAGGGGGTGGGTGGCGAGCACCACGCCCGGCCGCCTTTGTCTCTCTCGTGGCGAATGTTTACACATCACACCAGCAGAGAGCAGAGCAACGTTATCCATTGTTGTACTGCACCTCTACACTTCTACGCTCACGATCCCCACCATCGCCAACACGCATCGACGAGAGCGGTGAAGTATGGTCAAATAACCCCCCCCCCCCCAGGACACGCACTGCGCGGGGAGGCGCTCACCCAGCAGTGGAGTGAAATACAATGTCTGTGTGTGGATATTAGAGTGTGCGAGGCTGTGACACACAATGTCTGTTCGTGGATGTGAGAGTGTGCGAGGTTGTGACACACAATGTCTGTGTGTGGATGTGAGAGTGTGCGAGGCTGTGACACACAATGTCTGTGTGTGGGCGTGAGATTGTGCGAGGCTGTGGTGGCTGTGGTACAGGCGTCGTGTTTGTAGAGAGACGCTGTGAGAGTGGCGTTCGCATCGTGGTGCTGGCATCATTACCACTGTTCACTAACACTGCACACACATCCATGGTCATGTTAATGCAGTACTATTGTTATTATGTATTATTATTTATTATTCACTAATTATTATTAACGAGAGATTATATCAGTATATGTACACATATACTAACGAATATTAGTTTGCGTACACTTCGACTAGCGAATTTAGTATGTGTACACTAATACTAACGAACATTAGTTTATGTACACACATACTTACGAATATTAGTTTGTGTACACTAATACTAACTAATATTAGTATGTGTACACTAATACTAACGAATATTAGTTTGCGTACACTAATACCAGTCCTGTATGCATTTGTCATACGCGTGATGATCACAGCGTTACGTATGAACGTATCACGTAGTGTGGTGTAACCACAACAACACAACAGACAACACAACACCAGCGTGTGTGTGTACACGAAACGTTTGTGTGTGTGTACACGCCACGTTTGTGTGTGTACACGCCACGTTTGTGTGTGTGTACACGCCACGTTTGTGTGTGTGTACACGCCACGTGTGTGTGTATACACGCCACGTGTGTGTGTGTGTACACGCCACGTGTGTGTGTGTACACGCCACGTGTGTGTGTGGGTACACGCCACGTTTGTGTGTGTGTACACGCCACGTTTGTGTGTGTGTACACGCCACGTTTGTGTGTGTGTACACGCCACGTGTGTGTGTGTACAAACCACGTGTGTGTGTCTTCATGTCACAGATGTATGCTCACCGACTCTGGACACAAACTCAGCCCACAACCGCCTCCAGATTTCCTCGGATCTCAGGACGGTGACAGGGAGCGCTGTCCTCCAGGGTCGCCCCCATCACCCACACCGCTTTGAGAGCTGTCCACAAGCTCTGTGCTCTGAGAGCTTCTCGTCGGGGCAGCACTACTGGGAGGTGGACGTGGGGAGTGCGCTGTGGTGTCGGGTTGGAGTCGCGTACGGGACGATCCCACGGAGAGGGGGTGATGCTGGGTGCGGCCTGGGAGGGAGTGACGTCTCCTGGTGTCTAGAGAAAGATGGCGACAGCTTCTCAGCGCGGCATTGCGGGGAAGAGATCTCACTGTCGGTGTCGGAGCCTCCGCGGAGAATCGGGGTCCATCTGGACTGGGACGCGGGGCTGCTGTCGTTTTACAGCGCTGACTCTATGGCGCCGTTGCACTCGTTTCACCAAACCTTCACTCAGCCCCTACACCCAGGGCTGTTCCTGTGGTGGAGTGGTGTTGGTGCCTCAGTGAGGATTATGGATCTGAGTGGTGCGTGCTGAGAGAGGTGAACGTGAACAGCACCGAGGGCATTCACCACGACGCACGGCGCTCGCCACCCTTGTCACCGTCACGCGCAGCGCCACGCCCGTGGCTGGCTGGTGGCTGTCGGTGGCTAGGGGCTGCATGGCTCTCCATCACAACCGGGGGGCTGAGAGTAAACAATCCTCACAACACTCTTTGGTGTTTTCGGTAAAGTCACGTAGGTTAAAAAGAAAAAACAAATAAATAAATCCCAACGACGTTTCGGAGGCAACACAAGCCTCCGTCTTCAGGTGACACCGTCACAGCAAAATTACTGTATCAAGTGAAGATGGGCAGTGAGGGGGGGGGGTTATAAGCTGGTGAGGTGACGAGCAGTGCGGATACGCCTGGAGCTGCAGCCGATGCCTTGTGATGTAGATGGTGTAAGCATATAAGCGAGCTAGGATTATGCCGCCGGTGGGTTGCAGGCAAGCAGTGTGTGAAAAAAGCAAAAAAAACCTACAATGGCTGTCCACTTATAAGGCAGCTAGAGTTTGGCTTGGTTGATGACATCTTTCCAATGATTACTTAATTTAAAACTATCCTCTCGGTTGAAGTTGTGTCTATGTTTGTATATCTGGATGGCTTCATGGACAAATTTATGGTAGTACCCGGGAGGTTTGCAGAGTACTTTGATATCGAAGAAAACGATATCATGAGAACCCGCTGTGTTGAAACAATGATCAGCTACGGCCGAAGAATTCGTTCTGCAGTGTTTCAAATCTGATTTGTGCTCGCGAATTCGGTCAGAAATATGTCGGTTCATCTCCCCGCCCTTTGTTATGCACCAGCGTGCATAACAAAGGGCGGCATAATCCTCGCTCGCTTATCTACTTATGCCATCTACATCACAAGGCCTCGGCTGCAGCTCCAAGCGTAGCCGCACTGCTCGTCAACTCACCAGCTTATACCCCCCCCCCACGGCCCATCCTGGTTCCTCCGCTCTCCTCTTAACCAGTATACAAGGTCGTGTCTCTTAGAGCTCTCTTCACTTGATATAGTAATTTTGATTTGACGGTGCCACCTGGAGACGGAGGCGTATGTTGCCTCCGAAACGTCGTGATTTAATTTATTTCTTTTTTTTCTTTTTAAATTACGTGACTTTACCGAAAAAAACAAAGAGTATGGATCCTTGCAATCACGAAAGATTCAAATCTAGAATTAATCCTCACAACCTTCATTGGGTGGGGGTGATAAAATATGTACCGCTCTGTGTGTGTGTGTGTGATGCCAACGTGGATGTATTCACCTTGCCAGAGGCGTTGGACTGTAGTGTAGGGGTGCAGTGATTAGCAAAGGTGAACTGGGATGTGTTTATACACCGGTGGTGCAATGGGTTGTGGAAAAATATACAACACTAATATTAATAATAAAAATTATAAATGTACACGTACGACAGTGGCGTTGTAACACTTGTATCGTCGATTCTAAAATAAATATATAGAAACACAAACAACAACAATGTAGTTGTGTACAGCGTCATTCGTGCTCACTGCATCCCGCAACGCTGTTCATTAATTAAACACGAGGACCAAATGCTCTATAGAGCCACTGCCAAGCAAATTATATCTTCAAATTATTAAACAAACTAGCGGTTAGTACCCGGCGTTGCCCGGACAAAAAAGGCAGACACACATGTAGTTACACACGTAAATCGACTGACACACACACACATAGAGTTACACGCACAAATGGACTCACACATACATACATAGACTGAACAACAACCGCCATTCGCCACTAAGTGGCGGTGACGTCACGACAACGCTTGTGCCAGGCTATGTGCACGTTGAGGCCACGTGAAGTGTCGAACACCCGCTGGCAGGAGGTCACGGGGCAAACCCAGATGGCACAGGTCGACTGAGACGACTGGCTGATGCACCACCTGTGGCCCCTACTGTGGCAACTTTCTGTGCTTTATCCACGCGGCGCGCCGCTCATTGTTGTGAGCGTCGCTCCTCCGCCCTCCGTTGTTGTTGGAGGGTGACTGCCTCCAACTGCCCAGTAGCATCCTTCAGGAGCCTCCTCCACAGAGGCCGATCTTCACACGGCTGGTACCAGTCATCCGCAAGTGGACTCAGCTCCAAATCCTCCTGTTCCACATTTATCCATCTCTTCTCCAGCCCCCTGGATCCGGCCGAACAAAAGATGTCTAGGCATGCGGTGTCTGGCCATGCGGGCTACATGACTCAGGCAACGCAGCCTTGCCTGGCAGAGGTCACCGATGGGACTTTGTCCATATCTTTCAAGGATTTGTGAGCTCTTCACACAATGCAGCCTGGCTAAATCCAGGATGGATCGTAGGCAGGCCATCCTAAATGTTTCTAACCGACGAAGATGTTCCATTAGGGGGGTCCAAGTTTTGCAAGCTTAGAGAAGGGAGGGAATGACCGTGGCCGAGAAGACCTGAAGCTTCGTGCAGAGTGATAGACCAGGTAGCTTCCACACAGCGTTACGCAGCCAATTAAAAGATAATGTGGCTCGACTGATTCGGAGTGAGACCTCTGCTGTTAAACTGGAGCCGGTCATTAGCACACTGTCAAGGTATGGGAAACTCTCCACTGTCTCCACAAATGGCCCATCATCAATTGGGAGTTGTGGGGGTGAAGTGTCCGATGGTAGAAAATACCCAGGCAGGTGCTTAGTTTTGGTGGGGCTGATGGTAAGGCCCCACCTCTTTGTGGCAAGCTCCAGGTTCAGCAGCAGCACCTCAAACTCCTCCTCCGAGTGAGCAGCAATTAGCAGATCATCGGCATACATAACGTGGTTGAGCAATAGGGAGCCATCCCTTGACCGCACCCGGACATCGATCAGCCCCCCCATTATATCTGTACCATATGGTAATTCCTCTGGTACAGCCATCGAAGGCTTCACGAACTACGTGGTCAAAAGGTATGTTAAATAATGTGGGAACCAGAGGACATCCCTGTCACACACCAAGGTGTAGAGGGAATGGCTCTGACTGACGGCCACGTAGTTTGACGTGGGGCCGCTCACCAGCAGGAAGGTCCTTAAGGATCGTGAGCAAAGGGTGAGGGACTGCGAAAGCCCGAAGAATAACCCAGAGCCCAGGCCTACTGATGATGTTATAGGCCTTGAGCAGGTCTATAAAGCACACAGATGGACTAAGACGCAGACATGGACCTACAAACATGCGAAAAAATGGACTTACACTAACATGGACGCATGCACTCACAGCGACTAACACACACACATATCGACTCACACACAAACACATCGACTCACACACACATATGGACTCACACACACATAGACATCCACTTGAGATACACACACATGGAGTTACACACATATCGACGTCCACACATACAGCGACTCACACACATACATCTACTCACACACAGACATACGTGGACTCACACACATTGACGTAAACACACATGTACTTACACACACACATCGACTAAGACAAACACACATGGACTTACACACACATACATAGACTGACCCACACATTGCCCTACACACACATACACATATGGACTGTGACACACAGACATGTACTTTAGATACACATGGATTAACAGGCACATAGACTCACACACACGCATTGACTTACACACATCAAGTGACACACACACATGTATGGACTTACACAGAAATGTGGACTAACACATACACAGCGACTGATACGCACACAAATGGACTGACACACACACACTTGTACGTACACACACACATGGGGCGTTGTCCGTTTGAAAAAGACAGACACACACATGGACTTACACACAGACATGGACCCACACACGTAGAAACCCATCGACTTACACGCACACAAACACATATGGACTCACACACACCGACATCGACTTTAGGGACACACATGCAGTTTCTGCACACGAACATTATAATTGTAATATTAGGCAACTTATTAGTTTAATAATAGTAAACGAAGCAGAGTTGTTATGTGCACACAAACATTATCATTGTAATATTTGTAAAGTTATTTGTTTAATAATAGTAAGCAATTAACCTCAGTTCTTAGCGAAAGATGCAATAAAATTGTACTTTACATTGGCGTGGTGACACCTCGTCCCGTGCAGAGCCCGCGGCCTCGCCTAGATTGGCAAGCCAAAGGAGGTGAGACATTGGCAGGCTGCGGGCTGGGCCGCTACCCCCCCCCCACCATCCCCCCGCCCGAGTCAGAATAATACTATGTAAGCGCTTTAAGAATATTAAGTTAATATCTAAGAACTTTATAGCAATAACTGCACGCAATGGGGTGGTGGGGGGGAAGGGGACATCACACTGTGAAGAGAAATCGGAAGCGTGATGTGTATATTTATTCCATGTTAAACGCGTGAAATAAAATGTCCCCGTGAGCTGGAGCGAACGCGCAGCACTTGGCAGGGTCCACCCCCCCCCCCACGCAATTGGCGTCACTTGGTACGGTCGAAGGCGCGCAATAAGTAAATAATTAATAATAGAAACGGCACAAATGTGTTAATTAAACTACTTTAACGTTTACGGATGGGAAAACGGAATAGCCTATTCCCACCGCGGTGCTTAGGGCGTGCCGCCCGGCACATTTTTTTCTACATGAAGACCACCATCCGAGAGCCAAATCCCCCGCAAGCGCGAGCGCGCGGAGACTTTTATATAAAAAAGAAAGAAAAGAAGAAAGAAAAGAAAGATAAAGAGATGGCGCTTAACATAAACGGCGCCAACAATGTCCCAGCTGCTCACGTAATCTGCTGATGCTAAAACGTCATGGATGTGGTGACGTCACCACGCACGCTCCCTCAACGTGGTGACGTCACCACGTCACTGCCCCCCCTCTCCCCCCACGCCCCCCCTCCTCATCACTGCACCATCTGTGAACACAAAGAGCTTCACAGCTCATCGGATTCCTCCTGCACTACAAATACAGATTCTGACATTCTGGATTCCCGCCACTGGGGGAGTTCCGCTGTGACGTCACCACGTCACCGCGCTGGCGACAACAAAAACAGAGGCCCTGAGGGGCACCTTGCAGCCTCGCTGTGACGTCACCACGTCACCGCGCTGGCGACAACAAAAACAAACAGAAGCCCTGAGGAGCAACCTGTAGCCTCGCTGCTGTGACCCAGCACTGGGGGGGGGGGGTGATGGATCACCACTGACGTTACTGGGAACTCCCCACGAGGGGGCCACGTGGCCCTGGTGGTCGTCAGGCGAAGGCGGTAGAGCAGCAACAACAACCACCACCACAACAACCACCACAACAACCACCACTACGACAACCACCACAACAACAACCACCACCACAATTACCACCACAACAACAACCACCAGGGGGAGGGGTAGAGGTAGAGGGAGGGTGTGTGGGGTGCTATTGAAGGGGTGTGAGGTAGATGGGGGTTGTCTGGGGGGGGGCTGCTTGGGGGTTGTCACGTGAGAGGAGGGACCCCTAGGGGGTGGGGGAGATGGGGATGTTGGGGGCACGTGGGGTTCATTGTTTCACTGCAGGCACTGGTCCAGAGTTGCGGACCGAGTCACGAATCGCGACCAATTCTCAGACGCCCTTTGGGTCCCAGCAGGGCCTGGAGAGGTGTTGGTGCGCGCCACGTGAGGGCGCTGCCACTCCACCACAGGGATTCGCGGGGCACGCTGAATAATGGAAGTGCACGGTAGAATATAGATTTGAAGGTTTCGTGACTGCAGGAATCCATACTCTTTGGTTCTTTCTGTAAAGTCACGTGGGTGGAAAAAAAAATCACGACGTTTCGACCGCAACACAAGCAGTCATCAGGAAATATCGTGATTTATTATTATTTTATTTTCTCTACCTGCGTGACTTTACATAAAGAAGCAAAGAGTATAGTGCTTGGTAGATTCAAAAGAGGCTGTGGCCAAATCAACCCGGAATGTCGCCGACTTTTTTTGAGATCTTGGAAGCTACGCAAGGTTGAACCTGGAATGTGGCGCTTGGATTGGTGAGCGGCAGTGCACGTCGGAGTGCGGTGTGCAGATTACGCGTTGTGCCTCTCTCCGATGCACTTTCAGGTTCTGCCCCTTGTTGATCAGCGCGACGTCTGTGACGTTCCCTACACGTGCTGGGAGCATCGTCAAGATTTGAAGCTTCTTCAGTTGAAAGCGGAAATGTGAGGAGCATGTTACAGTTTAGCTGAGATTCCAATCATACATGTTAAGTTTAACACGTAGACTTTCGCGACCAATATTATTCATAATCAACGTTTTTGGGTTAGATCGCGTTATTTATAAATGTGTCGTAACCATGCACCACCCGACACGGCCAATCAGCAAAAAAGTGTCACGTTGAAAAAAGACAAATATCTTCTTGGTTCTTTCGGTAAAGTCACGTGGAAGGGAAGTAATAAAATAATAAAAATCAAACATAATAAAATAATTGTCACGACGTTTCGGCCACAACGCAAGCAGCCGTCCTCAGGTGAAACCAGGTCTGTCGAGGCGACAGCGTCTGAATTAAACAGCACACGTGCTTGGAGCATATATATATAAGCTGGGTTGGAAGGGGGGGGAGAAGGGAGGGCGCCTTAACAAAATAATTTGCATATCAAGAGGAATTTAGCATATTTATGGGAAATGCAGGTATGTGATTAGTGCTACTTGTGTCCGTGCATTATGCAGGATTAGCAGCATCCAAGGGAGAGGATATGGGAAATGCAGGTATGTGAATAGTGCTACTTTGCAAGGGCATGATGCAGGATTAGAAACATCACAGGGAGGGGATAGGGGTAGCATTAATAAAGGGAAGAAGTGTTAATAGTATGTAGCTGCAGTAACTAAAACCACCACATAAACAACTAAAGTATAAACTGCATAGTATCATAATTATACTAAATATACTCTACAATAAGCTGAGTTACTAACAGTAAGTAATACATTACAATTCTACGTCGTAAAAAATATAATATGCTTCCATCTAAACTTTATTCTCTTACATCGCACGAGTCTACACCGTACTATATACAATGTGTTCCTGGTCGGATACGTGCGGATTCTAGTCGATTCGGGCACGTCCGCCACTATCATCTCGGACGTTATATTCCATCTCCTATCCATTCCGCCATCGCGGGTACGACCGGTTTTAGATTCATGTGTTGCTGCTAACGGGGGGAGTATGGGCATCGTGGGTCAGGTGGAGGCACGCATTTCCGTTGGGGATGTATCGGCTTCGGGGACGGTGTTGATCTCCAGTTCCCTTGCTGTGCCTTGCTTATTGGGGACCGATTTCCTGGCAAAGATGCCGATTCAGATAAGGGTCGATGAGGGTTGCATTGAGTTACCGGCGGGCCATAAGATTTTCTTTTTGCCGTCGCCATGGGCAGGTCCACCCCGGACCTCCCGGTGCAGGCGCTGTCCGACGTTTCGGTCGACATTCCGCTGGGCTAACAGATACTCATTCCGCTGCGCTTTCGGAAACACGTGCTTGGGGTTGAAGGGGCGAAAAGTGTGTTGTTGTCGCCGTCCAACGCTGTTACGGGCGGCATGGCGCTGGTCGCAGCTCGAACGATTGTTCGGCCGGGTCAGCCTCCGTTTTTGCAAGTGTTAAACGGAGGCGCGGACAATGTTGTGGTGCCGGCTTGTTCGGTCTTGGCCCATGCCACGACCGCTTTTACGGCCCATGATGATGCGGATAGCCAGGGTCTCGTGGCGGGGGTTTCGGCTTCTACGTCGCGTGACGATAGATGGATTGCCGGGTTGTGTCAGGAAAATGTATCCCTGACTACGTACCAGCGGTCCGCGCTTCGCACGCTGCTGTCCAAATATTCCGACGTCTTTAGCAAAGATGATTTCGATCTGGGACGCACCTCGCTGCTCTCCCATCAAATTGATACTGGGGATGCTAGTCCCATTCGTATGAATCCGCATCGGTTGAGCCCAGCGGAGAGGGATCACGTCCGCGGTGCAGTAGATGATATGCTGGCCGCCAACATTATCTCTCCGTCCAACAGCCCATGGGGTGCTCCGGTGGTCCTGGTGAAGAAGAAGGATGGTAGCCTGCGATTTTGTGTTGATTTTCAGAGGTGAAACAAAGTGTCAGTTGCAGACGCTTACCCCCTGCCGCGTATGGATGATTCCCTCGATGCCATTGGGCGCAGATGGCCGCCTGGACAGGCGGTCTGACCATGGAGGGGAAGCCCTTTGGTTGGACACCGTCGTAGGCCGTCTTTGTCCCGGACGATGCGGGGCCTGGCGATCTCACTGTGGCGGCGGCCCAGTGGGTTCCACGGGGGGGAATGGTGTCACGCTCGGGGCCCTAGTCGGCGGATCGCCGGGACGCCGGAGAGGCCGGGCGATGGGCCAAAATGGTGTGTTATCGCTGCGGACGTCTCGGACATTTCGCGCGTGACTGCCGGAGTCGACGTCGTCCACCTGTTCGTCCGGAGTCCCCAACCAAGGACGCGCCATCGACGTCGGACGGTGACCCGTGTCAGGCAAGTCGGTACGCATCAGACACCCAGCAAGGCCTGTCACCTCATTCCTCGTTGTCGGAGTGCGTTCCGGGTGCCTGTTCTAACAGGGGGACTCTAAGTGATCCACATCAGACGATGACGCAGTGGCAGAAACTGGCTCGCAGAGTCGTTGCGGCCGCCACTGGGTCTTCGACCATGCCGGGCTCTATACAGGGGATTGACGTGCGGATTTTAGTCGATTCCGGCACGTCCGCCACTATCATCTCGGACGTTATATTCCATCTCCTATCCATTCCGCCATCGCGGGTACGACCGGTTTTAGATTCATGTGTAGCTGCTAATGGGGGGAGTATGGGCATCGTGGGTCAGCTGGAAGCACGCATTTCCGTTGGGGATGTATCGGCTTCAGGGACGGTGTTGCTCTCCAGTTCCCTTGCTGTGCCTTGCTTAATGGGGACCGATTTCCTGGCAAAGATGCCGATTCAGATAAGGGTCGATCAGGGTTGCATTGAGTTACCGGCGGGCCATAAGATGTTCTTTTTGCTGTCGCCGTGGGCAGGTCCACCCCAGACCTCCCGGTGCAGGCGCTGTCCGACGTTTCGGTCGACATTCTGCTGGGTTCGCAGATGCTCATTCCGCTGCGCTTTCGGAAACACGTGCTTGGGGTTGAAGGGGCGAAGGGTGTGTTGTTGTTGCCGTCCAACACTGTTACGGGTGGCATGGCGCTGGTCGCAGCCCGGACGATTGTTCGGCCGGGTCAGCCTCCGTTTTTGCAAGTGTTAAACGGAGGCGCGGACAATGTTGTGGTGCCGGCCGGTACGGTCTTGGCCCATGCCACGACCGCTTTTATGGCCCATGATGATGCGGATAGCCAGGGTCTCGTGGCGGGGGTTTCGGCTTCTACGTCGCGTGACGATCGATGGATTGCCGGGTTGTGTCAGGAAAACGTATCCCTGACTACGTTCCAGCGGTCCGCGCTTCGCATGCTGCTGTCCAAATATTCCGACGTTTTTAGCAGAGATGATTTCGATCTGGGACGCACCTCGCTGCTCTCCCATCACATTGATACTGGGGATGCTAGTCCCATTCGTATGAATCCGCATCGGTTGAGCCCAGCGGAGAGGGATCACGTCCACGGCGCAGTAGATGATATGCTGGCCGCCAACATTATCTCTCCGTCCAACAGCCCATGGGGTGCTCCGGTGGTCCTGGTGAAGAAGAAGGATGGTAGCCTGCGATTTTGTGCTTATTTTCAGAGGTTAAACAAAGTGTCAGTTGCAGACGCTTACCCCTTGCCGCGTATGGATGATTCCCTCGATGCCTTGTCTGGGGCGAAATTTTTTTTGACTCTCGACCTCTCTTCGGGGTTCTGGCAGCTCCCCCTGGACGAATCGTCGAGGGAAAAGACGGCTTTCCATTCGCCGCAGGGCCTTTCTCAGTTTAATTGTCTCTCCATGGGTTTGAACGCCGCCCCTGCTATGTTCCAGAGGTTAATGGAACTCATGTAGACCGGCCTGCAGTGGGACACTTGCCTGATATATTTGGACGACGTCATTGTTTTCAGCGGCACGTTTGAGGAGCATCTTCAGAGATTGGATGCTGTTTTTGCTAGTGTGCGTTCCGCCAATTTGAAATTTAAGCCCAAGAAGTGTCACCTTTTGCAACACTCCGTGAGCTATTTGGGTCACATTGTCAGCCCTGATGGTGTGGCCACAGACCCGGACAAAACAGCGTGCGTTCGGGACTGGCCGACTCCGGCCACGGTGGGAGACGTACGTCGATTTGTCAGGTTCGCTTCCTATTACTACAGATTCGTTCCAAATTTTGCTATGATCGCTAGGCCGCTGCACCTCCTTACGGTGAAGAACCAGAGGTTAAAATGGGGGCCGGCTTGGCATCAGCGCCGACGCTGGATTAACCTGATTTCGCTTTGCCTTTCATTTTGGATACCGACGCTAGTGACACGGGTATTGGCGCCATCCTATCGCAGTGTAAAGGTGGCATCGAGCGCGTTGTGGCTTACGGCAGCCGCGTTCTCTCTCCGGCAGAGACCCGCTATTGCGTCACCCAGCGGGAATTGTTAGCTATTGTGCATTTTGTCCGCCAATACCGCCCGTATTTGTATGGCCGGCAATTCATTGTGCGCACGGACCATGCGGCTTTGCAATACTCCCTGAAAGTTGACCAGCCATCTGGCCAGCTGGCACGATGGCTGGAAACTTTGCAGGAGTTCTCGTTTGACGTTCAAAACCGTAAGGGCTCACATCACGCTAATGCGGACGCGCTCTCCCGACTGCCGCTGGGGTCCACCTGCCCGTGTGCCTCTGGCACGAATAGGTGCACGCGGGTTCCACAGCCCCCGCGGCCTGTCATGTCCACTGTGGAGAAGCCCGTGGCTTCCACATGTCCGGAACCGGCTGACGGGGTTTTTAATTTGCCGCGTTCCGTGTGGGTTCATGAACAATTCCTCGATGACTCGCTTGGGGCCTTGCAGAGTCAGGCTGCAAAGTCGAAGGGGTATCCGTCATCTGATGGGATGCCGGGAGCAGCTCTCCATGACGGGTTGTTTATGTGGAGAGAGGACTTGCAGGGTCGCTGGCGTCCTGTTAAAGTGACGCGGGTTAACGAATTGGTGGCGTTGGACATTCTGGGGCCCTTTTCCCCGTCCGCTCGGGGGAACAAATTTTTGTTGGTCGGGGTCGAATATCTTTCACGATGGCCAATGGCTTGGCCTTTTTTAGACCAGTCGGCATCGTCTATCACGGAGGCATTCCTGTTCGGGTACGTGATGGACAAGGGGGATGCCGGAAAGGCTGCTTACAGACCAAGGGTGGAATTTTTCTTCAAACCTATTGCGGGATGTGTGCGACGCATTGGGAACTAAGAAAGTTCGGACCTCTGCCTACCATCCACAAACTGATGGGATGGTTGAACGGTTGAACCGGACCCTGTCGGCCATGCTCTGCCATACGGTTAGCGAGAAGCAGGCCAATTGGGATTTGCATATCCCGGGAGTGCTCTCCGCTTACCGGATGGCACCACATGCGTCGACGGGGTATTCACCTTGCTTTTTGATGTACGGTCGCGAGAATGTATCGCCTGTGGAGGTGCAATTTGACACGCGGGCGAAGGGTCCTGTTAAACCCCTCCTCGATTATATTCGCGAGTCCGTTCGGCGCGTGGCAGAAGCGCGAGACGCGGCCCGATTGGCTACGGCCAAGACCCAGGCCCGGAACAAACGGTACGCTCTCATCGTGGGTACACTTGGCGGGTGGGGGACATGGCCTGGCTCCACTGCCCACAGGTGCCGGTGGGGACCTCCCCTAAGTTGCACAAACCCTGGCAAGGGCCGGTGGTGCTGATTGAGGTTCCTAGTCCACAGTCCACACTCGTTCGGGTCGGGTCGCGCCATTGGTACGTTCACACGTCCCGATTGAAACCCTACGTTGCTCCGTGTGGCGATGCGTCATCTCCTAACGTTGCCTTGCCGGTGTCTGTCGCGTCCGACGTGCCACTGCCCTTGCCTGTTCAACCTGCAAGCGCGCCTGTCGTGCCTCCTGTAGACGGGCCGACGGTGATCCTACCAAACAAAGGGATTTCTGCACCGGGTGGGCCTACCACGGCGATGGGGGCACCTGCTTCCGCTGCCCCTCCAACCCCGCCGAGGTTGCAGCTACAAGGGGCCCCGATTACGGGCCTCTCTGATGAGTGGGGTGCTGCGAAGGACGGGCCTCCACCAGCGACGGATGATTCCGTTTCTGCCGCTCCTCAAACCCTGTCGGGACTGCGATCTCCGAGGGCGCCAGTTCTCATGAAGGGCGGGCCGGCGACCCACACTCGTTCCAGATCCCTTCCCTTTCGTTGATTGTGTTCATCGTTATTGTGCTCTCTGTTGTGTCTGTTGTGATTCGTGAATGTGTTGCCGTCACTCGCAATATTTTATCCTGTTTCAGCCGGGACGGCTGGTCTTTTACATCAGGGGGGGGTCATGTAATGCGAGCGTAAACAGGGTTCGCTGCTGGGCTCTGGCCCAATCATACAGCCCGGGGTATTGGAGGGCGGAGCCCAGTATGGGGGCATATGGGAGGGCCCGCCGTTCACCTCGGGTCCAATCGGAAGCGAGGTGAATGGGGGTGGAGCCAGCAGGGCGCTATGGGAAGGCCGGATGTGACGATCCAGAAGGGGAGGAGACAGGATCACGTGGTAAAGGGGATATAGGTGGGAGCCCGGAAGGGCTCCGGGTCAGTTGGGAGAGTCACGATGCTGGACCACGTTGGGTGGCCCGAGGGAATCCGCGCCAGCAGCCACGTGGCTGAAGGGGCTTCGGCACACCGTTGGCCAGTGGTGTGCGGAGTGGGGGAGCGGAAGGACGGATGAGGGGGCGCGTGCGGGGCGCGCGTGAGGAGACGCTGGTCCGCTGTCGGGACCAGCGGGGTGCGAGCAAGAAGCTAAATGAAGAGCAACGGAGACCAAGCAGTGTGTGACGAAGTCATTCATTACACAAGTAACGAAACGGTGACTGGACATGATTGGACTTGTATTTGTCCTCTTCAATCGGACTTCAGTCTGTGTGCCAACATCGCCCTCACTAAAGTGGGCATCTGTGCACATCACAGCAGCACGGGAACGGTGCCGGGGCCACAGAGCAACAGGAATGGAACAGAAGAAACCCGTCACGACCGCAGCGGCGACCACCGACTGAGCAAAGTCAATTTTCAACTGGGCACAACGAATAGCAGAACATTAAGTAGCAAATCAAGTGAATAACAAGTAAGAAAATTTTATACTAAAATGTATAATACAATGAATTAATAATAAAATTTATAAAAATACAAATGAATAAATAAGTTATGTAAATTTACAAATTGAAATAAAATAATTAAATCATTATTTGAATTAAGGTAACTATGCAAGAATCAATAAATGAATAATTTAAATAAAGAAATGTTTTAAAAATATATATTTAATAATTTAAATAAAATGTATCATGTATGAATAATACATGAATAATGAATAAACAACAAGCCAATACTCTTTAGTTCTTTCGATTGCTTGTGTTGCGATCGAAACGTCGTGATCTATTATTTTTTCTACCTACGTGACTTTACCGAAAGAACCCAAGAATATGGATTCCTGCAGTCACGAAAGCTTCAAATCAAGATTGAACAAGCAAATAAAATTAATAATAAATGCATCGGTTCCTCCCCTTGTTAAATGGTGGATGTTAGGGGCAGGCGAGTGTGAATATATGCGTCTTGTACAGAGCACGGATGAACTTATTCAATCGCACGAACGCCACCCACCCATTGTACATCACATAAAGTACGAAGGAAATCACAGCTGTTGAGAATATATTTTATTTCAAATCAAAGAAACTACGCGTGACAGAACCCTCCGCGTGTAGGCACACAAGCTACAACACCAAAGTGAAGGAGTGTGCGCACGTCAATGAGAATGGACGTGAGGATCGTGAGTGGCAACGCTGCTGAGCTGCTCACAGCGCAGCTGCTCGAGCGCAGGAGGAGGGAGAGGTGAGATTCGGGGCGAAGCTTTCGCTTGAAAGCGAGAGGCCGTTTGGAAGACCAAACAAAAACATCTCCTGACTGCCGTGGGCGGCCATGGGGGGCGAGTGGGGCGCTGATCACGCGGCGGGGATTCCCCTCGGCTGTGTCCCTGGCGCCTGTGGACGACTCCATGTGGGGGGAGCGGTGGCCACAGCGATTAGCGCTGCACTGGGCTACGAACCCAGCGACCCGAGTTCGATTCCCGCTCGCGGCCAAACACCGACGACGATCATCTGAACCGGTACAGGGCCTTCTATGGGTACACTCAACCTCAAATGAGTATCTGTCGCGTTTTATAAACACAGCCGCTGGGGAGACAAAGGCGGTCGGGCGTGGAGCTATCGTCACAACCACCATCTCGTACAATTTCTGCGTTAATAGGTGCACGCTAACAGGACTGGCCCCACAGGTCTATGCAGGCTCTACGTGGATCTCTGTGTTTGTATTTCACAGTTTTTTTTTAGATGCCTTTGAATTGTCCAATTATCTTATTTGGTGTCCTAGATTGTGCTTATTGCTGTTTTTATTTTACTTTCTGCCCTGCTTGATTGCGTTCCAGAGAGAGATAAATAATTATATAATTATATATTTTTAGCTCCCATCAAATGGAAATACTTCAGGTGCTGCTTTCTGCGTCGGGCTGCGCGCTGAGCAATGTTCCCCTCTCGAGCGTCTGCACGGCGCTGCCGCAGGCATCTTCAGGGGCGCGCCATTTGCAGCTCGAGCGGTGAAGCTGCGCCTGGACGACTCGCGGCTGAGAAGAGACGAACAATGGACGCGTTAACACGCACACACATTCGTCTGTGATAAGTCTGTCAAACAACAAAACAATTCACAAGAAGCACGAATGAACAACGCGGGTGGTGAAGTTGTGCGAGCGATGAACAATGTTAGACTTCTAGATTTGAAGCTTTCGTGACTGCAAGGATTCATACTCTTAGTTCTTTCGGTAAAGTCACGTAGGTAAAAAATAAAATTAAAAATTAATTAAAATAAAATAAAAATCACGACGTTTCGGAGGCAACACAAGTCTCCGTCATCAGGTGAGACCGTCACAGCCAGATTTGCTGCATCAAGTGAGGCAGGGATTCAAGATGCAACCTATTACCTTGTTATCGCGGCATCTCTTGTTGTGCGAGCGATGGACGATGTTAAACTTGGCCGGACGTTGATCTCAGGTGGGGCGATTGGCAGTGAAATGCGCGAACTGCTGCACCACCGCTCCACCCCGCAGGTTACAAATTTACATCCAATAAACGGGATTAGGAATAATGTTAACGATTGTAAATACGTCGACACGAAGGTGTTCAACTCATGCTACAATGTTGTTTAAATTATACATAATACAACATCGTGTTGTTCCCGTTGCAATAGATATTTGCACTGGATCATAGTGAATAATGCTGTTGTGTTCAACTGAAGGTGTTGAATGTGTACACATGCCTAAGCAGGATAGGACTTTCACAACATCAAATTATTCGTGCCGTAATCAAAATCAACACGCAATTTGAGTATCACACCATCGTCCAGTAACTTCATAAGGTGAAGGTTTATCACTCAAAGTTGTTGTGTCACGCACCGCCAAATGAGAACACCTCCGACCGGTTCAGCTTTTCATTCCTACGCTCTGCGTGGAAACAAATCTCCACCGTGAGCAGTCACTGCAGCCAGCACCCCTTTGGTTGCCAATCGTTAACAATGTGATAATGTTAATAAACACAAAGCGTTTGATGAAACAAAGAAGATGTACTTGACGGTCGCTTAATTTGTGAACCACTTGTGTGGTGTATAATGGAGTGTATAGTGTCATGTATAGTAGTGTATAATGTAGTGTATAGTAGACTTATAGTGTATTGTATAGTGGTGTATATTGGAGTGTATAGTGTAGTGTATTGTGTAGTTTATAGTAGTGTAGTGTATAGTGGAGTGTTTAGTGGAGTTATAGTGGCGTGTATAGTGGAGTGTAAAGTGTGTGGTGCATAGTGTGGTGTATAGTGTGGAGTGTATAGTAGTGTATGATGTAGTGTGAAGTGTGTGCTGTATATTGTTAATAAATACATATTTTTGATGAAACCAAGTAGTTGTATTAACGTGCCCGTGCTTAATTTGTGTTTTCTATTATTTACCTTCTAAAATAATCTGCCCATGTCTCGTACCCCCCAGAACGGACATCTTGCACCCCAGGGGGTGTGTAATGCACCCCGGGTTAAGAACCAATGACCTATCTCCGGCTATGGGATTTTATCTTGATTTTGGGGCAAAATTGTTCAGATCCGACATAGAGAAAATTCGGGTTATAGATCATTCTCTGAAACCTAACCCTTCCGTAACCCGGGGGATGCCTGTACTATACTTATTTGGACCATCTTATGTGACAGACAACTATTACAGGTTATTGATAGACAGCCAGGCTTGTTTAATTTTTCCTTTTTTCACACTTTGTTATGTAGGCTAGGCGTAGTCGCAAACCTCTCCATAACAAAGGCTCAGCCTTTTATTATGCAGTCTATTCTTAGTCTGAATCCTCACCTTACCATATTAATATAAAGTGTGCCGTACTTGGCCCCTTCCCCTCTTCAAACATTATATATACGGAGTGGTAGCTCTTGTAATCTCTCATTTACTTGATACAACTGTCGTGGCTGTGACGGTTCCACCTGAAACGGAAGCTTGTGTTGCCTCCGAAACGTCGTGATTTTTATTTTATTTTACTTTTATTAATTTGAATTTTTTGCCTACGTGACTTTACCGAAAGAACCTAAGAATATGAATCCTTGCAGTCACGAAAGCTTCAAATCTAGAATTAATGCCCTCTACGGGGAGGAATTCCACCTATCTGTTAGAGTTTTTAACAGACAACGAGACAAGAAGTCACAGCTTCTCGAGACGCTGGCCTTCCTCAAGAGATGCCGAGATAACAAGGTAATACCCATCGCTTTCACACTCACATCCGCTGCTGTGTCCTCACCGAACTCTAAACAGATCTTATTTAAAGCTAGCCTATCACTAATCTCGGAGAGAATAAGGTTACTCCGATCTGAACTCGATAATTTAGACAAGACTCTCTTACAAACACATTTAATGTTAACACAAAAAATGTCACCTTCCGATTGGAACCACGTTGATAACATGACTTCTGCTTCTGCTGACTCAATGTCAGCCAAAGCTAACCTGATTTCTAAATTCAACCTCCTATCTAAGAAGAAACCAGAGCCAGACACCACAAAGCTGGATGTTAACAAGACCGTGATTAATCAGAGTAACATCCCAATTTTTGACAATCTAAAAACGGTACTGGCCAAAGGACTAAATTTCGCGGTCACCCCTAAATATATACCAGTAGAAGATGTGATTTCTCAGATTGATGTAGCCCTCAGAGGCATAGGACACATCCATGCCGATGTAGCAAGAGCTGAAATAGCTACTATTCTTAAGAATGCTAAGAAACCCACTAGTAACATCAGCAAAAACGAACGCTCTGAACTCGCGGACCTAAAAAAGAGAGATGATATAGTCATCCTCTCGGCAGACAAGGGCAATGCCACGGTCATCATGGATAAAGATTCATACAACAACAAAATCCTGGACCTTCTTAATGATGGGAGTTACTCCAAAATTAAAAACGATCCCACTAAAAGCCTAACGACAAAAACCAACAGTATCATCACGAGTTCGACTTCCCTAATCGAACCAAGCAAACGTCCCTCTCTAAAACCATCGGCGGCAAGACCTCCCAGACTCTATGGTCTTCCCAAGATCCATAAAGAAGGCACCCCGCTACGACCCATCGTGTCGACGATAAACTCTCCTACCTACAAACTAGCCCGTTTTCTATCAGATACTCTGCTTCCCTTCACAGGCAAGACCTCTTCGGCAGTACTCAACTCAACCCAGTTAGTCTCTATGGTTAAGGACATGGTACTATCTCCTGATGACATCCTCATCAGTTTTGATGTAGTATCTTTGTTTACCAAAGTCCCAGTACCGGACACCCTAACAATAATTGAGGACTTAGTCCAACATGGATTGAATTCTGATGTACCTGCGCTGGTTAGGCATTGCCTCACCAACACCTATTTTACCTGGAATGGCACCTTCTACAAACAGAATGAGGGTACCCCTATGGGCTCCCCCTTGTCACCAGTTATAGCCAACATGTTCATGGAAAAGTTTGAATCAGACGCCATCCAGACATCCACCCTGCGTCCTTCCCTGTGGAAGAGGTATGTGGATGACACTTTCGTCATCTGGCCACATGGCCTCCCAGCATTGAACCACTTCTTGGACCACATCAATTCTAGACACCCATCCATCAGATTCACCATGGAAGTGGAGAAAGATGGTAAACTACCATTCTTGGATATTCTGTTTGAGAGGAGACCTGACGGATCCTTGGGACATTCTGTCTACAGGAAAGCCACCCACACAGATTCCTACCTGAAACCGGATTCCCACCACCACCCATCTCAAAAGAATGATCTCATCAAAACGCTGTACCACAGAGCCCATGGCATTTCTGACCAACACCACCTGGCCGGTGAATTAAGACATGTACATCGGGCCCTCAGGATGAACGGATACTCTGACCGCACTATCCGCCAAGCTGTTTCTCCCACCATACAGAAACAGCCACGTGAAACTCCGACCAAAACTATCACGTTACCATACATAGCAGGCGTGACCTAAAAGATCTCCAAAATTCTAAACAAACATAAGATCCAAGTCCGATTCAGCACAGTGCATAAAATCCGTGATCTGATTCCATCTGTGAAGGATTTCGTTCCTGACTTACAGTATCCTGGAGTCTACAAATTGAGTTGCAGTTGTGGTGATTGCTACATTGTAGAAACGAAACGTCATGTTTCTGATCGTGTCCGCGAGCACAAGTCAGATCTGA
This sequence comes from Entosphenus tridentatus, assembly GCA_014621495.2. Taxonomy (NCBI): domain Eukaryota; kingdom Metazoa; phylum Chordata; class Hyperoartia; order Petromyzontiformes; family Petromyzontidae; genus Entosphenus; species Entosphenus tridentatus. The sequence goes on from CM025637.2 coordinate 1,214,265, forward strand.
AACACGGCAGAACTGATTCTTCGGCCGTTGCCGATCATTGCTACAACTCTGTGGGCTCTCATGAAATTGTCTTTTCCGAGACCAAGGTGCTCTGCAAACCTCCTGGCTACCATCAAAGGTGTGTACACGAAGCCATACAAATATACAAACACAGACATAATTTCAACCGTGATGATGGTTACAAACTGAGTAATCATTGTAAAGATGTGATTAACCATGCAAAAAAGATTTAACTACACTTATTTGGACCATCTTATTTGACAGACAACTATTACAGGTTATTGATAGACAGCCAGGCTTGTTTTACCAGGTTTAATTTTTCCTTTTTTCACACTTTGTTATGTAGGCTAGGCGTAGTCGCAAACCGTATCTCTCCATAACAAAGGCTCAGCCTTTTATTATGAAGTCTATTCTTAGTCTGAATCCTCACCTTACCATATTAATAGAAAGTATGCCGTACTTGGCCCCTTCCCCTCTTCAACCATTATATATACGGAGTGGTAGCTCTTGTAATCTCTCATTTACTTGATACAGCTGTCGTGGCTGTGACGGTTCCACCTGAAGACGGAAGCTTGTGTTGCCTCCGAAACGTCGTGATTTTAATTTTATTTAACTTTTATTAATTTGAATTATTTACCTACGTGAGTGTGGTGTGTGGTGTGAGTGTGGTGTGTGGTGTGAGTGTGTGGTGTGAGTGTGGTGTGTGGTGTGAGTGTGGTGTGTGGTGAGTGTGTGGTGTTTGAGTGTGGTGTGTGGTGTGAGTGTGGTGTGTGGTGTGAGTGTGGTG
>CM025637.2:1220990-1234002 GCA_014621495.2 Entosphenus tridentatus
CATCAAATTCATGACTCGAGTCTGACTCGAGTCCAAGTCACATGACTCGAGTCCACACCTCTGGGAAGAGCCATTGCTGAATGGTCCACCTCGGAGGAAGGAGTTGGCGAGTCTTTTTGGAACGACATTAGAAGAAGAAAAAAAGATGTATAAAGGATACAGCGTTGTTTGTTTTTAAAAATGCAGAAGTTTCGTCATACGAGTGTCAAAATGAAACTCAGAACAAGAAGGTGAAATATTTTCTTCTACTATTTATGTACAATGTCTTTTTTTCCTGCTGTTAAAGATGCTGTGCACGTTATAGGAACACTGCTTACAATAATAATTTACACTTAGAGAGTTGCGAATTGCATCCGTCGGGTCCCGCCACCAACGCGCCTCGCGTATGGAAAGCAGAAAATAGACAGAGCCTGCAGGGGAGACGAGCAGGGCTTGGCAGGGGTGTGGGGGGTAGAGGGTGATTTAGCCACTCACCCACTCACTCACCCACCCATTAATAAACTTACATACGGACATACCCACCCAATCACCCACTCAAGCACTCACTCAGCGACTCACCCATCCACACACTTACCCACTCACCCACTTCACTCACCGACCTCTCGCCCACAAACTCATTCCCTCACTCACTCACCAACAAGGTAAACAGGGTAAGGGCCAGTTTAAAGAGGTGAGTTTTCAAAACAGAAAAAAACATCTGTAACGAATCAGATTATCTGATACGTAAATCGTTGTTTTAGTCTTGGGAGCTGCACATTGCAGGCAACAGCCCCATCACCCATTCACCCACTCACTCATCCACTCACCCACTCAACTCAACCACCCACTCACTCATTCACCCACCCACCCACTCACGCATCCCACCCACATATCCACGCACCCATTCACCCACCCACTCACGCATCCCACCCACCCATCCACTCTCCCATCTCCTCTCACTCACCCACCCACTCACCCACTTCCTCTCACTCACCCACCCACTCACCCACTTTCTCTCACTCACCCACCCACTCACCCACCTCCATTTATTCCCTCACTCACCCACTCATCCACTTCCACCGACTCACCCAACCACCTACCCACCTCCACTAATCCACCCATCCACTCATTCACCCACTCACTCACCCACCCACTCTCCCACATCCACCCACTCACCCACGCACCCGCCCACCCTTGCACCCTTGCACCCACTCACCCACTCACTCACCCACCCACCCACTCACCCACCTCCAACCACTCATCCACCTCCACCCACCTCCACTCACCCACCCACTCACTCACCCACGCATCCTCTCACCCACCCACCCACTCACTCACCTCCACCCACCTCCACTCACCCACCCAGCCGATCACCCCACGAACAGAGCCTTGACCTCTTAGTTCTTAGAAGAAGGCGACCTGTAGGCCTCAGGGGTCACGTGGTTTATGAGCGGAGATAGCTCCCTGTAGACAGTGGTTCTTAACCTGGCGTGCACGCAGCCCCTGGGGGTGCGAGATGCCCTTTCTGGGGGGTGTGAGACTTGTTTAGAAGGTAAATCATCGAAACACAAATTAAGCATGGGGCCGTAAGTACGACTCCTGTGTTTATCAAACCCCCTGATATTTATTAACATTATTTTACATTTTTACGATTGAGAACCAAAGGGGTGCAAGATTGCAGTCAAGGTTAAGAACCACTGCTGTCAACGTTGCGGGGGCCACCCCCAGTGCGTGCCTTGTACAGGGGTGGTCCAGATATCTGTGACCCCTGTTAAATATTTCGTGATAAAAACAAAAATCCAAATATTGATAAAACAGTTACAAAAAAATACGTTCAATTATATTAACGTATGCAATTAATTGTGATTAACTAAAAATGTGTGCTAAGTGTAATTAAACATGTGTGAGCCCAGATGTTCTTAATTGCCCCTGGTGTGGTGTGTGTCTCGAGCCTTGCTTATTCTGTTACGGCCTTCCCCCCTCTTTAGGTCGACTCATCCTTGATATGAATTCCTGCTGCTGCATGCAATGACAGACACTGGGAAGACAAAGACGGTTGGGCAGGCTCTGGTTATGCCCCTGGAACACATTTTTCTGGTCGTGGAGAATTGACATAATTCGTATTATGCGTTTTTTTAGAATGCGCTAAATCCAGACATTTGGAGAGAAAAACTTTTACGTTAAAATAGGCAATATCACTCTTAATATTAATTTTTGGAAAAGGCAAATATACAACACAGACGGGACACAGAGGACTTTTTATAGAGATATACAGACTAGAGACACACAGACGAGAGACAGATTTATGTACGGGAGTATACAGACGGGACATAGAGGGCTTTATTCAAGCAATGAATGAGAAAGAGACAGACCGTCGGCCCGTGTGTGAGTGTGTGAGTGACTGTGTGTGAGTGTGTGTATGAGTGTGGGGAGTGGTAGTGTAGTGGTTAGTGCACTGCGCTATGAACCTGGCGACCCCGGTTCGATTCCTGCTCACGGACCCAGTGACAATTATCTTGAACCGGTCCTGGGCCTCCCCTAGGTCGACCCAGCTGCAAATGAGTAAGTGTGTGAATGAGTGAGTGTGTGAATGTAACTGAACGCGCAGCCGGGTGTGGGCTGGTTGGCATCCGAGGGGTGCTGAGCTGTCACCTAACCGGCTCTCCCGGGACGCTGCGAGGATTTTTTGGCTGCAAAACCCGCAGCGGATCGCGCTGCCTGCCTGGCCTGGAGCCTCTGCGCCTCACTGAGCACTGAGCCGTCGCTGCTGCTGCTGCACCGAGGAATGAGCCGTGGACATCGTGGGGAACCCCTTTCGCTCGCATTGGTGACCTTGTAAAAGGAAGCTTTCAAACGCAGTGGATGAGTCCAGGCCGTGTTCAGTATAATCCGGTACTTGTTTTCCCACAATTTCGACTTGGGTGGAGAGTCAAAGGCATTCGTTATCTGCTGTGAGTTCAAGTTCATTTATTAGGTATAGCCCTGTGAGCCATGCGGCTCTCAAGTCGGGTGCAACCACAACAAACAAAACATGAACACAACATCTTAAAGCGACGACGCGTACCAGAAACATCCTGGAATAAACCAGGAAATATAAAAAAAACGTATTAAAACGCTAATAATAGGGGTTTTCCCCTTTTTTCTGGCAACAAAATTGAAACCTTTTTACGAGGATTAATGTCTGCATTAACCACAATACTTGCAGTCAAAATGCAAACAGAAAACACGCTCTGATAATATATGCATTGTCCTTGAAACTGATTGGTCCACACCAAGGGACGGCTTTCTTTTAAGCCTCGACCTAATTGGTGCTCGACCAAAGGACGCCAAAAGGCGTACAGCTCAAAGACAATGCCCTATCAAAGTAATGAGGGCTCGGGGGGAGCATCTACATCATTAGACAATGCATATGTAGGACTCGTACTCCGGCTGTCTTTCTCGTTCCGTTTATTCACACTTTAGAGTTCACACCTCCTCCTCATCATCGCTCCGTCCTCCCCGCTCGCTCCGTTGCACCATCCGCCATCAACAACACTCTCAGTCTCTCCATTTGCTCGTTCCGCTCCGCGATTCCGCTCACTCTCTCTCTCCTTCTCTCCCAAGGTCCGTTACTCCGCTGCTACCCTGCTCTGTACTCCTCCGATGCACTGCTACCACTGATACCGTACTCTGTGTTCTCTCTATCCACTGCTACCGTACTCTGTGCTCTCTCTATCCCTGCTACCGTACTCTGTGTTCACTCTAGCCACTGCTACCGTACTCTGTGTTCTCTCTATCCACTGCTACCCTTATCGTGTCTCTCCCTACTCGCCGCTGCTCCTGTCTTCCCCGGGCACCAATCACTCCAACTCCAACCAAGACTCCCGTCTCTCCGTTACGGTGTGCCTTTTATCCCCGCACCAATCAGTCCCAATCAATTATCTAACCCCCCACTTTGCTCCTCGCCCCTCAGGCTCCCAGCTACACGTGACCTTGTTATTCCCGCCAGAGCAGAGCCGGTCATTAGCTATTCACCCTCCTAACCAATCACCGGCCTGTGTCCTCGGTTACCCCTAACACCTGTCGCACCTCTTAACGACGTCTCCCTCACGCCCCGACAACAACAACCCCGTCCTCAGATACCCCCCACTGTACACTGCTCGCTTGCATAGCAACAGAACAACAGAACAACAGAACGCGTGGCGCGTCATATTTCAAGTCCTACACATATATTATCATAATGTATTTTTGTTTGCATTTTGACTGCAAGTATTGTGGTTAATGCAGACATGAATCCTCGTAAAAAAGTTTCAGAAAAAATGGGAAAAACCTTATTATTATATTTTGGTACTGGCAAAGGAGGTCTAATGATGTAGATGCTCACCCCGAGGCCTCATTACTTTGATAGCGCATTGTCTTTGAGCTGTGCACGCCTTTTGGCATCCTCTAGTCGAGCACCAATTGTGTCGAGGCTCAAAAGAAAGCCGTCCCTTGGTATGGACCAATCAGTTTCAAGGACAATGCATATATTATCATAGTGTGTTTTTGTTTGCATTTGACTGAAATTATTCTGGGTAATGCAGACATGTTGCCAGAAAAAAGAGGGAAAACCCTATTATTATATTTTAGTACTGGCAAAGGAGGTATAATGATGTGTAATGCGAGCGTAAATGGGGTTGTTGCTGGGCTCTGGTCCAATCATACGGCCAGGGGTATTGGGGGCGGAACCTGGTCTGCGGGGCGTGTGGGAGGGGCCACCGTTCACCTCGGCTCCAATGGGAGGCGAGGTGAATGGGGCGGAGCCAGCGGGGTAATATGGGAAGGCTGGATCTGACGATCCGGAAGGGGAGGAGTCAGGGTCACGTGGGGGGAATGGATATATAAGTGGGAGCCCAGAAGAGATCGGGGCAGTCGGGGAAGTTAAGAGTCTGAGCCACGTTGGGTGGTGAGAGAGATCCGCTCTATCGGCCACGGGGCCGAAGGACCTCAGCACGACGTCGGCCAGCGGTGTGCGGAGTGCGGGAGTGGAGGAGCTAATGGAGGAGCGTGCGTGGCACGCGAGAGGGAGCGTGCACGGGGCATGCACGAGACGACGCTGGTCCGAGGAGGAGACCGGCAGGGTGCGGAGAAGAACTTGAATAAAAGACAAGCGGAGACCTGCAGTGCCTGACGGAGTCTTTTATTACACTGGTGTCAGAAGTGGAACGAGATGTCAAAACATCTCAAGAAAGATGATATACCTGCACCATCTTCAGAAGACGAAGAGGACCTTCCTCTGGCGGTGGCAGTCCCGACCATGGAGGGCGTGGGCGAAGTGGCGGTGAGCGACAGGACAGGAGTACAAGATGTCGTCGTGGCGGCTGGGCCGTCTCGTCAATGGGCGCCGTGGATGACTGGCAACACGTGGCAGACCAACTTGATTCGCTGCAGGCTGTCCTGCTGGATTTAGTCACCCTGGTCATGCCAGCGATGATGCCGGGACAGCCACGCGGCGGTTCTTCAAGCGGGGAGCCTTCGGGTGGGGCCGAGCCGTCCGCCATTGGGGCTTCTGCGAGGCTTCCCGCCCTTTCCGACATGGGGCAGGACACAGCCATCTTGGGTATTGTCGCGGCCGAACGGCGGTAAGCCGCCATCTTGTCGCCGCCTCGGCAGGAAGCCGCCATCTTGTCGCCGCTGCATGGGACGCCTGCATCGGAAGACAGCAGCTCGGGAACTCGCAGCCATCGCCTAACGACGATTACAGAAATCTCAGTTGGAGGAGATTGGAGCGCATTTGCGTGGTGTTTTGAGTCGGCCGTCCGATCCACCAAGTGGACGGATGCGGAGGTCTTGGAAGTTCTGCTGACGCTCCTGGATGACAAGTCTTTGAAATTCTTCCGCTCCATCGCAGCTGCGAAGAAGGCGACGCTGAAAGGGGCGTTCGACGAAATGGCGGAAGCGTACGAGCCTCCGGACGACGCACACCGCAGATTTGTCCAGAGGCAATGGGCATTGGAGGAATTGCCTGTGGCTTTCCGGGGTGCTGTGCTTGAGCTGGCCATGGCCGCGTATCCAGAGACGGAGCCCGACTTGTTGGAGCCCTTGATACTGGGTAAGATGTTGGAGCTGTCCAAGGACTTGGGCATTCCGCTGCCAGTGTGCGGCCATGAGCAGCTGACCTCCCGGATGGCAGCCAAGTGCCTCGACGCGCAGTTCAACTTGCGCCGTTGGGCGCAGATGACTGCCTGGATGGGGAGCCCGACCGTGGAGGGAGACGCCGTCGGGTGGACTCCATCGAAGGCCGTCTTCGTGCCGGATGAGAGGGGGCCTGGTGATCTCATTGTGGCGGCGGGCCAGTGGGTTCCTCGAGGGGGAGCGGAGTCGCGCTCCGGGCCACCGCTGAGGGATCGTCGAGACGGGGTGGGGGGGGGAAGCCGGGCGGCGGGCCGACTCGTCGTGTTAGCGCTGCGGGTGTCTTGGACACTTCGTGCGAGACTGTCGGAGTCGCCCTCGCCCACCTCTTCAGCCGGAGTCCCCGGCAGGGACGCGACGTCAACGCCGGAGAGTCAACCGTGTCAGGCAAGTCGGTAGCATCAGACACCCGGCAAGGCCTGTCATCTCATGCATCACCGTTGGTATGCATTTCTGGGGCCTGTTCTAACGGGGGGACTCTAAGGGATCTGTGTCGCTCGCTGACACAGTGGTGAAAATTGGCATGGAGGGTGGTCACAGCCGCTACTGGGTCGTCGACTGTGCCGGGTTCGATACAGGAGATCGACGTGCGAATTTTGGTAGATTCGGGCGCGTCCGCAACTATCATCTCAGACGTGATATTCCATCTCCTGTCCATTCCGCCATCGCGGGTACGACTAGTTTACGATTCATGTGTTGCGATGAACGGATGGAGTATGGGCATCATTGGTCAGGTGGAAGCGTGTATTTCGGTTGGGGGTGTGTTGGCTTTGGGAACTGTGTTAATCTCCAGGTCCCTCGCTGTGCCATGTTTATTGGGGACCGATTTCCTGGCAAAGATGGCAATTCAGATAAGGGTAGATCAGAATTGTATTGAGTTACTGGCGGGCCAGAAGATGTTCTGTTTGCCGTCGCCGTGGGGCCAGTCCGCCCGGACCGCCAGGTGCAGGCGCTGTCCGATGTTTCGGTCGACATTCCACCTGGCTCACAGATGCTCATTCCACTGCGTTATCGGAAGCCCATGCCTGGGGTCGAGGGGGTGGCGGGGGTGTTGTTGTCGCCATCCAACGCGGTTACGGCTGGCCTGGCGCTGGTCGCTGCACGGACGATTGTTCGGCCAGGTCAGCCTCCATTTTTGCAAGTGCTGAATGTAGGCGCAGACAATGTCGTCGTGCCAGCCGGAACGGTTCTGGTCCATGCTACGACTGCCTTCATGGCCCATGACGATCCGGCCCACCGGGGCCTCGTAGGGGGGGTTTCGGCCTCGACGTCGCAGGACGATCGATGGATCGCCGGGTTGTGCCAAGAAAATGCGTCCTTGACTATGGACCAGCGGTCCGCGCTTCGCACGCTGTTGGAGAATTATTCTGATGTCTTTAGTAAAGACGATTTTGATCTGGGATGCACCTCGTTGCTCTCCCACCATATTGATACCAGTGATGCTGTGTGATGCCGCCGCCACGAAGCCGTTCAGCAGGCGCCCCACCCCGACGTCGCCACGACCAAGTGACGGAGCCGACCCCCGCTTCCCCCGCACCTCACATAAACACACCCGCACGCATTTCCCCCCCCCCATAGAGCTCCGAGGGGAAGTCACCTGGCCGACCGGTTTTAATCCGAGAAGCCCTTATCAGGATTAACTTTCACGGTTTCCGGCGACCAGGGAATTGGACGACCTCCCCCGATGCTACTTCGCGGCGCTGCGACCGGCATTAAGATTGCATGGTCGCGGCGAGGGGCCACTTGGCCACTACGGTTGAAACGCACCCCCACACCCATGCACGTATCGACGAGGCAGGCGAGAGAGGGACGGGACGGCATAATTAGCATGACAACAGGGGCTCTTGCGCGTAGTCGCTGATGGTTTGGATAAAATGGGCGCAAGCGCGCAGGCACCATTATTAGGGAAGTTAAAGGATAAAGCTGAAATTACGAATAAGCAGGGGGGCGGCTGAGTGGCGTGACGGGGTGCTCGGGAAGCGCTGCGGCGCGCCGCAACACGCAGCGCATCTCATTAGCATAACAAAGGCGCCCCGGAACTGCCGCACGCGCCCTGACTGGCGCGCGCCCATTGTTAAGGAAAAACTAGGAGTGCATAACCACATGCGGGGCAGCATCTCTTTGATGGAGGGACGATAAAAGGGGGGCGCAAACGGGTAGATGGCTCTCTTGCTCCGAGATCAGCACCCGAGACAGCTCCCAGCCCGCCACACGAGCGTCCGCGAGACGTGTCGGCATGCGCAGAGGGAACGAGGCCGCAGAACGCCGCAAGCATCGAATCGTAAGTGGAAAGAGACTAGAGAATCCAGAACCGCCTAGAACATATCCATCAGATAAATCGGGTACAGACCCTGGGACAATAACGTAGGCCTGCCTCGCCGATCAACACTGACCCAACAGTAAAACGCAGTCGCCGAGAATAAATCATTAAAAACCCAGCGCAGCCTCGAGTGGTCTTACGAGTGGGTGAAAGCGCATGGTGCTGTATGCAGGTGTGTGCGCTCGTAGCGTGGGGGGTCGGTGCGTCCCCAGGTACCCACTCCGTCTATCGCCGCAGGGACTCGCGCGGTGTGAGGGCAGCGCCATTCGCCCTCTGACCCCTGACCCTCGTTCAGAGCGTGTGATTAGCGGAGAGACAACGCAGCGTTTACAGGTGAACGAGAGCGGGTGGTGAGCTATGCCTCTCACATGAGCTCGTGGAGGGGCGGACCAGGGAAGGGAGCCGTCGGGCGATGAGCCCAGCGACGGCAGCAGCTGGTCGCAGACCAGCGAGGGGTCGGCAAATGGTGGAACCCCTGCCATCAGCACGCAGCAGGGAGGAACCTCAGGGGCCAGCGGCCCCAACAGCTGCTCCCATTCGGATGAATCCACATCAGTTGAGCCCGGCGGAGAGGGATCATGTACACGGCGCAGTGGATGATATGCTAGTCGCTGACATTATCTCTCCGTCCAACAGCCCGTGGGGTGCTCCTGTGGTCCTGGTGAAGAAAAAGGATGGTAATTTGTGGTTTTGTGTTGATTTTCGGAGGTTAAACAAAGTGTCGGTTGCGGACGCTTACCCCCTGCCGCGTATGGATAATTCCCTCGATGCCTTGTCTGGGGCCAATTTTTTTTCCACTCTTGACCTCTCTTCGGGGTTCTGGCAGCTCCCCCTGGACGAGTCCTCGAGGGAAAAGACGGCTTTCCGTACGTCGCTGGGCCTGTTTCAGTTTAATTGTCTACCCATGAGGTTGAACGCCGCCCCTGCTACGTTCCAGAGGTTGATGGAACTCGTTTGACCGGTCTGCAGTGGGACACGTGCTTGATATATTTGAATGTTATTTTGTTCAGCCGTACGTTTGAGGAGCATCTTCAGAGATTGGATGCTGTTTTTGCTAGGGTGCGTTCCTTCAATTTGAAATTTAAGCCCAAGAAGTGTCACCTTTTGCAACGATCCGTGTGCTATTTGGGCCACATTGTCAGCTCTGACCGTGTGGCCACGGACCCGGAGAAAAAGGCGTGCGTCCGGGACTGGTCGATTCCGGCCACGGTGGGTGACGTGCGGTGTTTTGTCGGGTTCGCTTCCTTTTATTGCAGGTTCGTTACAAATTTTGCTATGATCGCTAGGCCGTTGCACCTCCTTACAGCAAAGAAGCGGAGGTTCAGCTGGGAACCAGAGGAGGAGGCGGCGTTTCATGGCCTACATGATTGCTTGGCGTCAGCACCGACGCTGGACTACCCTGATTTCACTCTGCCTTTTATTCTTGATACCAACGCTAGTGACACGGGGATTGGGGCCGTCCTATCGCAGTTTAAGGGTGGCGTCGAGCCACATTTTATCTCCGGTGGAGACCCGCTACTGCGTTACCCGCCGGGAACTGTTGGCTATAGTGCATTTTGTCCGTCAATACCGCCCGTATTGGTATGGCCGCAAATTTATTGTGCACACGGACCACGCGGCTCTGCAATATTCCCTGAAAGTTGACCAACCATCTGGCCAATTGGCGCGATGGTTGGAAACTTTTCAGGAATTTTCGTTTGAGATTCAATATCGTAAGGGGTCGCATCACGCAAATGCGGACGCGCTCTCCCGATTGCCGCAGGGATGCACCTGCGCCTGTGCCTCTGGCACGAATAGGTGCACGCGGGTTCTACAGCCCCTGCGTCCTGTCATGTCCGCTGTGGAGATGCCCGGGGCTTCCACGTGTCCGGAACCGGCCGACAGGGTTTTCAATTTCGCGCGTTCCGTGTGGATTCGAGAGCAATTGCTCGATGATTCGCTGGGGGCCTTACGGAGTCGGGCTGCGAAGGAGAGGTGATATCCGTCGTCCAATGGGACGCCGGGAGCGGCTCTCTGTGACGGGTTGTTGATGTGGAGGGAAGGCTTGCACGATCGCTGGCGTCTTGTTGTGCCGTCGTTGTTGCGATATGAGTTGATTCAGATTCTGCACGCTGAGAAGTTGTTACATCTCGGGGTGCAGAAAACCTTGTTGACGTTACAGCGGGATTATTTTTGGCACGGCATGACGACTGACGTTGTCGGGCATATTCGGGCGTGCTCCGACTTTGCCCGGCGGAAGCCACCTAAGCAACCGTATGTTCCCCCAGTGCAGTCGATACAAGTGTCATGGGTTAACGAGTTGGTGGCGTTGGATATTCTGGGGCCCTTTCCCCCGTCCGCTCGGGGGAACACATTTTTGTTGGTCGGGGTTGAATATCTTTCCCACTGGCCGATGGCCTGGCCTTTGCCCGACCAGTCGGCGGCGTCTATCATGGAGGCATTTCTGTTCGGATATGTGATGGACAAGGGGGCGCCGGAAAGGTTGCTTACAGACCAAGGGCGAAATTTTACTTCCAACCTATTGCGGGATGTGTGAGACGCACTGGGGACTAAGAAAGTTCAGACATTTCCCTACCATCCACAAACTGATGGGATGGTTGAACGGTTGAACTGGACACTGTCGGCCATGCTTTGTCATACGGTTAGCGAGAAGCAGGCCGATTGGGATTTGCATATCCCTGGGGTGCTCTCCGCTTACCGGATGGCACCACATGCGTCAACGGGGTACTCACCCTTCTTTTTTAAGTACGGTTGCGAGAATGTGCCGCTGGTGGAAGTGCAACTTGGCACGCGGGTGAGGGGTCCTGTTACGCCCCTCCCCGAGTATATTCGTGACGCCGCTCGGTGCGTGGCGGAAGCGCGGGAGGCGACCCGATTGGCTACGGCCAGGACCCAGGCCCGGAACGAACGTTGTGCCTGGCGCTCTCATCGTGGGTCCCCCTGGCTCCACTGCCCACAGGTACCGGTGTGGACATCACCTAAATTGCACAAACCCTGGCAGGGGCTGGTTGTGCTTATTGAGGTCCCTAGCCTGCAGTCCGTGTGCGTTCGGGTCGGATCGCGGCGTTGGTACGTTCACACGTCCCGATTGAAACCCTACGTGGCCCCGCGAGTGGATGCGTCATTTCCTAACGTTGCCTTGCCGGTGTCTGTCGCGTCCGACACACCACTGACTTTGCCTGTTCAACCTGCAAGCGTGCCTGTCGTGCCTTCCGTAGACGGGCCGGCTGTGATCCTGCCGGACACAGGGATTCCTGCACCGGGTGGGCCTACCACGGCGACGGGGACACTTGGCCCCGCTGCCCCTCCAACCCCGCTACGGTTGCAGTTGCAGGGGGACCCGACTACGGAAATCTCTGGGGAACGGGGTGCTGGGAAGGACAGGCCTCCACCAGCGGTGGATGGTTCCGGTTCCGCCGCTCCTAAAACCCTGTCGGGACTGCGACCATTGAGGGCGCCGCCTCTCGTGAAGGACGTGCCGGCGATCCGCACTCGTTCCAAATCCCTTCCCTTTCGTTAATTGTGTTGTTGTTATACTCTCCGTTTTGTCTGGTGATTCCTGATTGTGATGCTGTCGCTCGCATTATTTTGTCCTATAGCAGCCGGGACGGCTGGCTTTTTCATCGGGGGGGGGGGGGGGTGTCATGTAATGCCAGCGTAAATGGGGTTGTTGCTGGGCTCTGGTCCAATCACACGGCCCGGGGTATTGGGGGGCGGAGCCTGGTCTGCGGGGTGTGTGGGAGGGGCCACCGTTCAGCTCGGCTCCAATGGGAGGCGAGGTGAATGGGGGCGGAACCAGCGGCCTAGTATGGGAAGGCCGCATCTGACTATCCGGAAGGGGAGGAGTCAGGGTCACGTGGGGGGAATGGATATAAGTGAAAGCCCGGAAGAGATTGGGGCAGTCGGGGAGTGCGGGAGTGGAGTAGCTAATGGAGGAGCGTGCGTGGCACGCGAGAGGGAGTGTGCGCGGGGCGGGCGCGAGACGACGCTGGTCCGAGGAGGAGACCAGCGGGGTGCGGAGAAGAACCTGAATAAAAGACAAGCGGAGACCAGCAGTGCCTGACGGAGTCTTTTATTACAGATGTATTCAAACGCCGTGTGCAAAAATCCCAATGTGGTGCAAGTCAACAATAACGACCATAAGACAATTAAAATTAACCATATGTTTTCGAATCACCAAAATAAAGCTATAAAAACAATGTAGCAACAGTAATCATAGGAATTGTGATTCAAATTTAACAATAAACGATATACATAGCACGTTCGACCAAACTTGCAGCCATAGCTGGCAGCATGACACTCCCAGTGTATGATGTTTGAGTGAGTCAGTGGTAGTGTGAGTGAGTGTATGATGTGTGAGTCAGTGGCAGTGTGAGTGAGTGTATCATGTGTGAGTGAGTCAGTGTATGATGTGTGAGTGAGTTCAGTGTCGGCCACCTCTGCTCGCGCCCCTCGCCCACCACAAACGGCCCCGCCAGCTGCTGGGAGCGCGCGCCACAGGCGGCCATTTTTTTTACCACGGCCTGGGGGGGGGGGGGGGGGGGGGGGGGGGGGGGGGGGGGG
>CM025637.2:1234102-1248309 GCA_014621495.2 Entosphenus tridentatus
GCTGGGTGCGCGCGCCTCAGGCGGCCATCTTTCTTTTTTCATCACGGCCCCCCCCGGCTCCGTCGCCCCCCCCCCGCCTCCGTCGGCCGCCCGCAGAGCCCAAGAGAGCGTCTCCGGGTTCAAGCAAGCGTTTAGAGTTCAGTGTTTAGAGTATTTTGCTGCTATGCATTTCCAACATGATGAGCCGCTTTGTTGAGCTATAAATTGTGATGGGCAGACCGCTTTGGAAAAATAAGCTAATAGCTCAGTGGTAAAATAAAAATAGTTTAGTTGTATTTGTATTCTCCTTTTACAATCATGGTGAACGCCAATGGGCATATGTGTTGCTGCGTGTGCATGTGTGTTGAGTAGCCGTGCGTGTGAATGTGAAACAACAACGCAGGTGAAGTAAGCTGTGAGTGGTCGGCACGGGGATCTGCAGTCTCGGACAAGGTGCGAGTGAGAGACGGTGACATCGCCAGCAGTGGGTGATGTGGAGGAAAGTAGAGTTGGTGATAGATTCACACTGCTAGCAAAAGGCTCAAGATTCCAGGATCTGTCACGGGAGGCTACACGCAATTTTTTTTTCTGATTCCACGATGACATTCAAGCAACTTGTCACGTTGGGGTAATTACACGGAGATGGAGTTACAGGACATCATGAGATATCTACAACTATGCCAACTGTATATTTTAATTTTAGCAGGTAAGGCTCACTGAGCTGTGTAGCTATTTTTCGGAAACGACCTGGCCACAAATGATGGCTTATCACGTGGAAATGTATTGAAGCAAACTACTCTAAACGCGTGATGTTGATTGTAAATGTGGAGGGAAAAACCGGAGGGTCCTGAGAAAAATTCACGCGACCACGGAGAGAGAGACGCAAATTTTAAATCTAAAGCAGGCGTAAGGATCGGGATCAAACCCTACAACCTCCTGTACACCGTTCGAGGGAGATAGCATCTTGCCACCAACTTGCTGTAGAAGGATGAGTTTATCTCCTGACACTCATCTCAAGAATGAGCCACTGCAACTGAGCCTCACCGATTTATATTAATAACAGCACTCATTTCTTTAAATGTCAAGGTGTGTACAGTAGAGGTGTTCAACTTGAGGCTGCTGTTTGCGCACCTCAGGGCGCGGGTTCACATTCCAGGCAGTGACTCGTGATGTCAGTGACGACAATAAAAATATGTTCAGCATTTTACTTCCTTCTTCACCGTCGCTATAAGAGAGATGTCCTGGTCCAGCGTCTCTCTGAGCCACACAGCGAGCGATCCCAGCGAAGCCAAAGGTCATGGCGAGCACGACTCCCAGTGAGAGTGTGGATAGTGAGCTGCGCTGCTCCATCTGCCTGGGCACATTCGTCTGCCCCTCCACGCTGTGCTGCGGACACTCGTTCTGCCTGCGGTGCCTGGAGGCCGTCTGGGAGACAGCGAGTAGCTTCAGCTGCCCGCAGTGCCGAGCGACCTTCCCTGTGAGACCCCAGCTGAGGAGGAACGTGGCCCTCGCCAATCTGGCAGAGCAGCTCAGAGTTGGAGACGGGATGGCCGCGGCCGTCGTGTGTGACAACTGCGGTGATGGCCAAACTCCTGCAGTGAAAACCTGCGTGAGATGCGAGACATCGTACTGTGTGAGACACTTGAAGCCTCACTTGGAGAATCCCAGGCTGAGAAAACACCTCCTGGTGGCTCCCATCGCGAACCTGGAGGAGCGACAGTGCCAGGAGCACAGCAGGGAGCTGGAATTCTACTGCAGAGTAGACAGCAGCCTTGTCTGCTCAACTTGCACCATCGCAGGAGAATACAAGGAACATGATGTCACCACGCTGAAGAAGGAGCACGAAATACGGACGGTGAAGCCCTCAGAGTGAGACGCCACAACACGATCTGACCAATTCTGTCACTGGGCTCCACAACAACTAATGAAAAAAAACATAATTATGTGTTCATGCTCTCTCTTAGAAATCTGTCTCTGCCTGTACAATTCATCTCCTGCTTGGTGTTTTAGGATACAACCTCAGGATGTATTTCATGCCAGGCTCTCACTAAACATAATTCCCATGTAAATGAATTAAGTGAATAGAGATGTGAGACTGATATCACAGCCACCTAATAGACAATTCTATTAAATGTATCTTCTAAACTAGACAGCTGTGGGTACATGGGCTCTTGGGTCTGAGTCGGTACAGACACCAAGTCAGCACGGCTCCAGTGGCTGCTGCTACAACGAGGCATCAGCTTGCCCACTCCGAGTTCCCCCCATCTCAGTCGCCATTCAAAGGCAGCGTGGAGATGAGGGCCTTCACTGTGGAGCGGTCGGTGTGGAGGGAAGGGCGGTGTGATGGGTGGCTCAGGGGGCTGGAGTCTCCACCAGGTGACGTCTCGTCTCTCACCACAGACGCGCGTAGGGGAGGAGGCGCGAGCAGTGGAGGAGAAGAGGAAGAAGGCAGAGGAGTCCATGAAGTGGATGGAGACCGCTCGCAAGGAGGCGCAGGTACCGTGACCGGACCGGGCTCTTTGACCCCCATGACCTCCACCCAGTGTGGAAATCGTGGAGGTCAAAATTTATTCAATTGAACTTCGTGCAGCTTCATAACTTTGACGCCTCTTAACTCTATCATTTACTATCAAACTCAACATTAACTACAAGTGGTTTGCACATTTACAGGATTCGATAACCGCATCGTCGCGTCTGCAAAGAGGTCAGGTTACTCGGCTTGGCGTCTTCCACTCCTGTGGCACAAAAAAGTGTAGAGAGTGCCACGGATTGTCGGGGTGGAGCTATGGTGCAGCTGTTACACTGCACGGGAGGTCGCGCACCGGCACGGATGCAGAGGCACAAACACCGCACAGCTGCACCTCACCCCATCACTAATCACGTCACCGGAGTTTATTTTAACTACAACATTTTAATTTTACCAGGTAAGGCCCCACTGAGCCATGTAGCTCTTTTTTAGAAGGAACCTGAATATCACAAATTATAGCTCAATTAAATGGCTTTTTAGGTGGAAATTGATAGCCGCAACATACTCTATATACTGTCCTCTAAACGCTTCCTTGAAACCGGAGACGCTCTCTCGGGCCCTGTGGGTTGTTCACAACAGATAACGAATGCCTTGGATTCTTAACCCGACTGGGACTGATGGGAAAACCTGACCTGGATATGTGGAGGGAAAAGCCGGAGGATTCGGAGAAAAATCCATACAGGCATCAGGATCGTGATCAAACCCACGTCCCCTGTACACCAGGCGAGGTAGTTAACATCTCGCCACATCTCGTCGGACCCACGAGGGGGCCCCCACCGGACTCCGAGTGCCCGAGTCTCAACATCCACGTCCCCAGCGCCCTCTAGGGGAGAAACACGAAGAGAGCAGCACTCCTCTTGCCCCCTTGGCATTGATAGACTTAGTCCCATGGTCGCCTCGTCACTGGGGCATGATTCACCACTAGGAACTATTATTTTATTATTTTACCAGGTAAGGCCCACTGAGATGTGGAGCTCTTTTTCAGAAGCGACCTGGCAATCACAAATTACAGATCAACCAAATTGCTGATTTCATCATTATCACGTGGAAATGTACAGCAGCAGCAAAATATACAGAGAGACCCATATCGATCCATAGACACCCATATAAATACTAGACCCATATAGATACCTAGACACCATAGAGACACACAGATAAACAGATATATATAGAGACCCTGAGAGAGGCTTAGAGATCCGTAGAGACCCGTAGAGACCCATAGACTAAACACATTTTTATTTTACCAGGAATGGCTCCACTTAGCTATGTAGTTCTTTTTTCAGAAGCGACCTGGCTATTACAAATTATAGCTCAACAAAGTGGTTAATTGTAACGTTGAATTTGATAGCAGCCAAATAGTCTAAACGCGCGACGTTGACCCTAAATGCGGAGGCAAAAACTGGGAGACCTGGTGAAAAATCCAAACGACTACAGAGAGAACAAACTCCACATACAGACGTCAGGATCAGGATCGAACCCCGACCTGCTGCATACCAGGCGAGGGAATCAACATCTCCTAGCCACCACGGCGCCCACACGGAGTGACTCATGGCTCAAGGAGCCAACCGTGGTCTCCGCGTCTCCGCAGGAATCGGTGGCCGGGATCAGGGGTCGCATCACGGGTAAGTTCGCCCGCCTAAAGAAGGCTCTGGACGAGGACGAGAAGGAAGCTCTCCAATGCGTGGCCGTGAAGGAGCGCGAGCTGCTGTCCCGGATCGAGGAGGACATCGCTCGTCACAAGCGGGAGATCGGCGAGCTCCAGACAGCGGCCGCTCGCCTGCGCGCTCTGCAGCACGAGAGGGACTCGCTCGCCTTCCTGCAGGTGGGGAGCGCCTCTGTGGAGACGCCGTTTGGGTGTCTAGAACAACAGAGCGGGCAGTGGCAGAGGGGCTCGTGGTGCAATGTTAGAGATGTCACTCATGATCACTCTCTGTCTCCTCTCTCTTCCACAGGGGCACCTGGAGGAGACGCGCAGGTTTAGATCCTTAACGTCTCAAAGTTAAACACTCACAACACAATATGTAAGTGTTAGACACATTGGCTGTGTGTCTAA
This sequence comes from Entosphenus tridentatus, assembly GCA_014621495.2. NCBI lineage: Eukaryota > Metazoa > Chordata > Hyperoartia > Petromyzontiformes > Petromyzontidae > Entosphenus > Entosphenus tridentatus. The sequence continues at coordinate 1,238,662 of CM025637.2, forward strand.
GACACAGGGTGTGTTTGTGTGTTAGACATGCTGGCTGTGTGAGACACGGGCCGTGCGTGAGACAAGGGCTGTGTGTGAGACACGGGCTGTGTATGAGACGCGGGCTGCGTGTGCTATGGATGCTGAGTGTTCCAATGTTGTGGTTAAATGAGGCTGTGTGTGATGCTGTTGGTGGTTGTCCCAGGAGAGAGATCCCAAAGGAATCTGCACCCCCACCTCCCACTTCACTGTACGCCACCACGATCCTCTCCTTTGAAAGGGTCGTCAACAGATTCCTGCCTTTCGCTTGTGAGTTCATCAGTCTTGCACCCACGTGTCCCGCTGTGTTGCACTGCACTTCTGTGCTCCCCATTTTTATCAACATTTTTTTTCACCAGGTAAGGAACCCACTGAACCATACCACTCTTTGTTCAGAAGCGACCTGACTATCACAAATGACAACTCTATGAAGTGGCTCGTCACGTGGATATTTATAGCAGCATCCAAAACCTCTGAATCCAAATTGATTCTAAACATGGAGGGGAAAACGCGAGGAACCAGGGATAAATCCACGCCACCACGGGGAGTTGAGACGCAGACTCTGAAAGAGAGCGACATGGATCAGTGGGCTCTACCTGGTGAAATTAAATTAGTTTAACAGTTTCAATATTCTACTAAACCCTATTGCTGGGTACTGGAGCAAGTGCTGTTAGTGAGCAGCAGCACATATGAAGGCCGGCACTGCACACGAGGGAGTGGGTGGTCAGCACCACGCCCGGCCGCCTTTGTCTCCCTCGTGTCAAATGTTTACACATCACACCAGCTGAGGGCAGCGCAGCGTGAACCATTGTTGTACTGCACCTCTACGCTTCTATGTCCACGATCCCCACCATCACTAACGAGCACTGACGAAAGCGGTGAAATATGATCAAATAACCCCCCCCCCCCAGAGGCGCTCATCCAGCAGCGGAGTGACACACAATGTCTGTGTGTGGATGTGAGAGTGTGCGAGGCTGTGACACACAATGTCTTTGTGGGTACATTTATACTCTGCAGCCACCCTGCTACTCCGTGCGACTCCACACATACAGCAGCCACTCTGCTGCCCCGTGTGCTCCCGCACACTCTGCAGACACCCCGCTGCTCCACGTGCACCGCTGGCCGATGGTGCCGTGACTCCAGCCTCGTCGCAATCACACCACTCCTCGCCAGCACTCCGCGTGGCCTCTCCCTTCTCTATCCTGACTTCACTCCCGATCCCCTTCCGGTTCTCCCCTTATATCCTCCCCCTCACGTGACCCTGAATCCGCCCACACTCACGTGACCCTGTCCTTGCTTGAATTACATGACCCCCCCCCCCGTGTAGAAAATCCCAGCCGTCCCCGGCTGCAACAGAATAAAATAATGCGAGCAAAAGTCCAGCAACAGGCATAAAAAAGACAATGGAGATTATAACAACAACAACACAACAACAACAATAAATAGATTAATTAACGAAAGGAAAGGGACTTGGAACGCGTGCGGGTCGCCGGCCCGTCCTGAACGGGGGGTGGCCCCCGCATAGACCGTGACCGCGACAGGGTTTTAGGAGTGGCGGGATCAGAACCGCCCGCCGCTGTCAGAGTCCCGCCAATGTCAGAGTCCCGTACCTCCGGGAGACCCGTCGCCGGGGTCTCCAGCAAATGCGTCCGCGGCGGGGTTGGAGGGGCGGAGGGGCCAAATGTCCCCGTCGCTGGGGTAGGCCCACCCGGAGCAGAACTCACTGTCTCCGTCCATGTCACAGTCGGTTCGTCTGTAGAAGGCACGACAAGCGCGCTTGCAGGTTGAACAGGCACAGTCAGTGGCACGTCGGACGCAACAGACACCGGCAAGGCAACGTTAGGAGATGACGCATCCGGTTGTGGGGCCACGTAAGGTTTCAAGCGAGATGTATGTACATACCAGCGCCGCGATCCGAAACGAACACGAGCGGACTGCGGAGTAGGCACCTCAATAAGCACAACCGGCCCCTGCCATGGTTTGTGCAACTTAGGGGAGGTCCCGACCCGCACCTGTGGGCAGTGCAGCCAGGCCATGTCCCCCACTCGCCAGGGGGATTCCCCATCCGAGCGCCGAGCACAACGTTCGTTCCAGGCCTGGGTCTTAGCCGTAGCCAATCTGGCCCCCTCCCGTGCCTCCGCCACGTGACGAACGGCGTCCCGAATGTACTCCGGAAGAGGCTTAACAGGACCCTTCGCCCCCGTACCCAGCTGCACGTCCATCGGCGGCACATTTTCGCGGCCGTACATTAAAAAAAAAGGTGAGTACCCCGTCGACGCATGAGGCGTCATCCTGTATGCAGAGAGCACCCCAGGGATGTGCAAATCCCAATCAGCCTGCTTTTCGCTAACCGTGTGACAGAGCATAGCAGACAGGGTCCGATTAAGCCGTTCCACCATGCCATCGGTTTGAGGGTGGTAGGGAGAGGTTCGAACTTTCTTGGTCCCCAGTGCAGCACACACCTCAGCCAATAATTTAGAAGAAAAATTTCGCCCTTGGTCTCTAAGCAACCTTTCCGGCGCCCCTTTGTCCATTACATAACCGAACAGGAACGCGTCCGTGATAGACGCCGCCGACTGGTCGGGCAAGGGCCAAGCCATCGGCCAGCGGGAAAGATATTCCATCCCGACCAGCAATGTGCAGAGTCCGAACCAACTCGTACCGTAACGACGACGGCACCACCAGACACCAGCGATCGTGCAACCCTTCTCTCCACATTAGCAACCCATCCCAGAGAGCGGCTCCCGGCGTTCCACCGGACAGCGGGCCACCCATCCCCTTCGCAGTCCGACCCCGCATAGCTCCCAGCGACTCATCGAGCAATTGCTCGCGAAGCAATACCGAACGTGGCAGGTTCAAAACGCCATCAGCCGGTCCTGGGCATACGGGAGCCTCGGGCACCTCACCCAGTCCCGGGCAAACGGGAGTCTCGGGCACGTCTACAGCAAATACAACAGGCCGAGCGGGTTGCTGGACCCATGTACATCTATTCGTGCCACGAAGCGCAAGCGCAAGGGGACCACTGCGGCAATCTGGAGAGTGCGTCCGCGTTTGCGTGACGCGTGCCCTTCTGATATTGAATATCGAACGAAAATTCCTGCAGAGTCTCCAACCATCGTGCCAATTGGCCAGACAGTTGGCCGACTCGCAGGGCATATTACAAAGCCGCATGGTCCGTGCGCAGAATAAACGTACGGCCGTACAAATACGGCCGATATTGGCGAAGAAAATGTACAATGGCCAAAAGTTTGCGGCGAGTAACACAGTAACGGGTCTCCGCAGGAGACAACACGCGACTACCGTACGCGACCACGCGTTCAACGACGTTCTTAGACTGGGAGAGAACAGCCCCAATCCCGATGTCACTAGCGTCAGTATCCAGAATAAAAGGTCGAGTGAAATCTGGATAGTCCAACGTCGGTGCCGACGCCAAACGATCGCGCAGGCCCTGAAATGCTGCCTCTTCCGTCGGTCCCCAGCTGAATCTCCGGCCTTTAGCCATAAGGAGGTGCAACGGCCTCGCGATCGTGGCAAAGTTAGGAACGAACCGGCGGTAGTATGAGGCGAACCCAACGAACCGATGCACGTCGCCCACTGAGGCCAGTTACGAATGCACGCCGTCTTCTCCGGGTCCGTGGCGACCCCGTCGGAACTAACAATGTGGCCCAAATAGCGCATGAATCGTTGTAAGAGGTGACACTTTTTGGGCTTAAATTTCAAATTAGCCGAACGCATTCTGGCAAACACCGTGTCCAACCTCCGCAAATGTTCCTCAAACGTGCGGCTGAAAACGATAACATCGTCTAAGTATATCAAGCACGTCTGCCATTGCAGACCCGTTAACACGAGCTCCATCTGCCACTGGAATGTCGCGGGGGCGGCGTTCAGGCCCATGGAAAGACAATTAAACTGAAACAATCCCTGCGGCGTCCGGAAGGCCGTCTTTTCCCTCGAGGACTCGTCTAGGGGAAGTTGCCAGAATCCCGATGAGAGATCAAGAGTAGAAAAAAAATTCGCCCCAGACAAGGCATCGAGGGAATCGTCCATACGCGGCAGGGGGTACGCATCCGCAACCGGCACATTATTTAATTTTCGAAAATCCACACAAAACCGAAACTTCCCATCCTTCTTCTTCACAAGGACCACCGGCGCGCCCCACGGGCTGTTTGATGGGGAAATAATGTCGGCGGCCAGCATCTCCTCCACTGCGCCGCGAATGTGATCCCGCTCCGGCGGACTCAACCGATGCGGGTTTATCCGAATCGGAGCGGCATCCCCAGTATCAATGTGGTGGGAAAGCAAGGAGGTGCGACCCAAATCGAAATCGTCCGCACTAAAGACGTCGGAATATCTCCCCAACAGTGCGCGGAGCGCTGACTGCTGGTCCGCAGTCAAAGACGTATTTTTACGGCACAACTCGGCAATCCATCGATTGTCCTGTGACGTCGAGACCGATACCCCCCTACAAGGCCTCGACGGTCATGATCGCCATGGCTCGTGAAAGCAGTTGTAGCATGAGCCAAAACCGTTCCGGCCAGTACAACAACATTTTCCGCGCTCCCATTCAATACCTGTAAAAACGGAGGTTGACCTGGCCGGACAATCGTCTGTGCCCCCACCAGCGTCAAGCCACCCGTTATAGCGGTGAACGGTGATAACAAAACACCCGCCGCCCCTTCGATTCCAGGCACCGGTTTCCGATACCGCAACGGAATAAGCATCTGCGAGCCAGGCAGAATATCAACCGATACCTCGGACAGCGCCTGCACCTGATGGTCAGGATCTGTCCGGGCCCAGGGTGACGGCAAGAATGCAACACGCCGACCCCCCGGCAATTCAATACAATTAAGATCCACCCTTATTTGAATGGGCATCTTGGCTAGGAAATCGGTTCCCAACAAACAGGGCACCGCGAGGGACCTGGAAATCAACACTGTCCCAGTAGCCGAAACTCCCCCAACCGATATACTGTCGTCCACCTGACCCACAATGCCCATACTACTTCCGTTCGCTGCTATGCAAGAGTCGTAAACCGGCCTCACGCGCCCCGGCGGAATGAACAAGAGGTAAAATATCACGTCGGAGATAATGGTCGCTGACGCTTCCGAGTCAACCAAAATGTGCACGTCGATCCCTTGGATCGACCCCGGCACGGTCGACGAGCCCGTAGCGGCCGCAACTACCCTCCGTGCCAATTTGTGCCACTGCGTCAGCGAGCGATGCGGACCACCGAACGCCCCCCCGTCAGTAATGGCACCCGGGCCGCGTAACGATGATGATGCATGAGGTGACAGGCCTTGCCGGATATTTGATGCGTACCGACTTGCCTGTCGTGGGTGGTCCTTCTTCATCGCGTCCGTGACCGAGGCCTCCTGCTGGGGCGGCTGTCGAACGCGAGCCCAGCATTCTCTGGCGAAGTGGCCTTTACGGCCGCAGCGGAAACACGCCAGATCGGCTCGGCGTGCAGCACCCCCTCCGTGTTGTCGCTCCCACGCCAGCGGCCCTGGTCGCCACCCCGCTCCTCCCCGAGTCGGCCACTGGGTCAATGCCGCCGTCAGCTCCTCAGGACCCCTCTCGTGCGGAACGTAGACGGCCTCCTACGGGACCCCTCTTGTTGTGCCGCCGTGGACTGTGGGGTTCCTTGTCCACGCCGTCACCTGTTTCCAGCGGTGAAGATTGAATTGGGCATCTAGGCATTTAGCCGCCGTCCGGGACGTCAACTTATCGTGGCCGCACACGGGCATGGGGTTGCCAAAATCCCGGGATAACTCCAACATTTTGCCCAGTATCAGGGGTTCCAACAAATCGGGCTCTGTCTCTGGATATGCGGCCATTGCTAACTCGATCACCGCGCCCCGGAATGCCACCGGCGATTCTTCGGGTGCCCGTTGCCGCTGCACGAACCTACAGTGTGCATCATCAGGGGACTCGTACGCCTCTGCCATTTCCTCAAAGACCCCCTGTAGCGTCGTCTTCTTATCGGCTTTGATGGAGCGGAAGAACCGGATGGACTCGTTGTCAAGAAGCGTTGGCAAGACCTCCAAAGCCTCCGCATCAGTCCATTTAGCGAACCGTACCGCCGCTTGAAAACGGCAGGCGAATGCGCTCCAATCTCCACCAATGGAGAACTCTTTCACCGTCGTCAGACGCTGGCTTCGGGTCCCCCCGCCGCCTTCATTCGGCGATGATGTCACATGCGGTAGCGAGGAGATGGCGTGACTCTGCAACGTGTTCAAAATGGCGGCTCCCCGTCGTTCGTCTCCGACCACGCCCAAGATAGCGTCTTCCCGCGTCGGAGGCGGCAAGATGGCGTCTTCCCGCCATTCTTCCCCGACTATGCCCAAGATGGCGACACCGTGCCGTGTAGTGGAGAGGGCTGGAAGCGACGACAAGGCCCTACTTGGCTGCCCTCTGGTCGGGTTTCCCGGACTCATCGCGGGCGTCACCAGGGTGCAAAGCTGAGTTAAAACAGCCTTCAGCGACTCCAGTTGTGCCGCCACGTGTCGCCACCCTCCCTCGACGCCCACCCCCGAAGACGGTCCCGCAGCGCCGGCGACATCTTGCACTCTCAGCGCGTCGCCGGTCCCTGTCTCGCCTCCGCCTTCCATTGTTGGTAACGCCACTGCCGGAGAAAGGTCGTCGTCTTTGTCAGAAGATGATGCAGAAGATGGTGCAGGTATGGCCTTCCTCCTGAGCTGTTTCGACATCTGACACCAGTGTAATAAAGGACTCCCAGGCGATGTCGTTCTCTGTGTCCTTTATTGGGTTCTTGCTCGCACCCGCGATGTCTCCGCTCCGACCCGCACCTTCTCCGCCTCGTGCCTCTGCACTCCGCGATGTATCCCGCTCTCTCTCTCTCTGCAGCCACACCGCTGCCCGTGTGCTCCGTACACTCTGCAGACACCCCGCTGTTCCACGTGCACCGCTGGCCGACGGTGCCATGACTCCAGCATCGTTGCAATCGCGCCACTCCTCGCCAGCACTCCGCGTGGCCTCTCCCTTCTCTATCCTGACTTCACTCCCGATCCCCTTCCGGTTCTCCCCTTATATCCTCCCCCTCACGTGACCCTGACTCCGCCCACTCACGTGACCCTGTCCTTGCTTGCATTACATTAGTATGTGTACACTAACTTTAACTAATATTAGTATGTGTACACTAATACTAACTAATATTAGTATGTATACACTAACATTACCTAATATTAGTGTGTGTACACTAATACTAACTAATATTAGTATGTGTACACTAATACTAACTAATATTAGTATGTGTACACTAATACTAACTAATATTAGTATGTGTACACTAATACTAACTAATATTAGTATGTGTACACTAATACTAACTAATATCAGTATGTGTGTAATGCGAGCAAGAAATGAAGGGGGGGGCGGAGTCTGGGTTACGTGGGAGAGTGAGAGTAACGACTAAGAGGCCACGTAGGGCAGAGAGAGTAAGAGGCCACGTAGGGCAGAGCGTGGCGTGAGTGCCACGCGGAACTGCGGGAGACTGGCTGTGGAGCGGAGCAGCCGGGGAGGCTGCCACGCGAAGGAGCAGCAGTGAGACTGGCGACCGGGGCAGCAGAAGGGCTGCAGAGTGAGCGTCCAAAGAGACGCAAACCTGTACGAGGAGACGCGGTATCGAGCCTGAGCACGGACGCCGTATGAGGGAGATTCTCGAACCCAATAAAGGACAACGGAGATCGACACTGCGAGAGAGTCCTTTATTTCACTGGTGTCGGAAGTGAAATGGCATGTCAAAATGGCTCAGAAAGAAAAAGAACGTTCCTGCTACATCTTCGGCATCTTCTGACGACGATCTCCCTCCAGCGTTGGCACTACCGATGATGGAGGGGGGAAGCGACGCAGGAACAAGTGACGGCCCGGGCGTACAGGACGTTGCCGCTCCGGCGTGCCCACCGGCGCGGGTGGACGCTGACAATGGATGGCGACAGGTGGCGGGCCAACTGGAGGCACTGACAACGATGTTGGCGCAGTTGTCTGTCCTGGTAACGCCGGCGACGACTTCGGTGAGGCCCGGAGGTGAACAGCGGGCCGAAGCCTCGCCGTCGCCTGCATCCCTCTCTGCCACACGGCAAAAAGACGCCATTTTGGGTGTGGACGCAGAGGAACGGCGGGAAGCCGCCATTTTGCGCTCTCCACCGTGGGAAGCCGCCATCTTGAACACGTTGCGGAGCGACGCCATCTTGTCACCTCCGGACGAGACACCATTAAAAGAGAGCGGCGGAGTGAGGACCCGCAGCCATCATTTGACAACTGTCAAGGAGTTCTCCATCGGCGGCGATTGGAGCACCTTCGCCTGCTGCTTTAGTGCGGCTGTACGATCTGCGAAATGGACGGACGCGGAGGCCCTGGAAGTTTTACCAACACTCCTCGACGATGAATCCGTCAGGTTCTTCCGCTACATAAAGGCTGACAAGAAGAAGACGCTACAGGGGGACTTCGAGGAGATGGCGGATGCGTACGAGCCTTCGGACGATGCCCATCGGAGATTTGTACATCGCCAGCGGGCGCCTGAGGAATCACCGGTGGCATTTAGGGGCGCTGTTCTGGAACTAGCGATGGCTGCATACCCCGATACGGAGCCGGATCTGTTGGAACCCCTTGTGTTGGGCAAAATGCTCGAACTATCTAGGGACTTGGGGATTCCCATGCCGGTGTACAGCCATGACAAATTGACATCCCGGGCTGCAGCTAAATGCTTGGATGCTCAATTTAACCTTTGACACTGGAAACACGTGTCAGCGTGGACGGGGGGTCCCAGCGTCGAAGGCGGTGCTATGGGGTGGGATCCCAAAAAGGCGCTCTACGTTCCTGACGACAAGGAGCCGCGGGAGTTGACGGCCGCCTCTGCCCAGTGGCCTGCTCGAGCGGGGCCGAGGTCGGGGCCGCCGACGCGGGAGCGTCGGGACAGGGGAAGTGTCACGCGTCGGACCGACATCGAGTGCTTTCGCTGTGGTCGGAAAGGCCACTTCGCCAGGGACTGCTGGGCCCGCATCCCGGGGCCGCCCCGCCAGGAGGTCTCGACTACGGACGTCGCGCAAAAGGAGCATCCGGGACAGATGACACCGCTGTGACGCTGACGGATGCGGCGAATCCTGCTCTGGGAGGGCCTACCACGGCATCGGGGTCATTTCACCCCGCTGCCCCTCCAACCCCACCACAGACACGGTTGCAGGAGACCCCCGACTTGGGGGTCAATGGAGAATGGGACCTTGGCGTTGACGGGCTTCCACCAGCGGCGGGCGGTCTTGATCCCGTCGCTCTTAAAACCCCCTCGCGTTCTCGGTATGTGGGGGGGCCGCCGGCCGTTCGGGACGGGCCGGTGACCCGCACGCGTTCAAAATCCCTTACCTTTCGTTGATTGTGTTCTGTTCTTGTTGTTATTGTTATTGTTTTCTCCATTGTCCGGTGATGCCAGGTGCTTGTAATGTTGCTCGCATTATTTTTATTCTATTTATTGCAGCCGAGGTCGGCTGGGTTTTCATCACGGGGGGGGGGGTCGTGTAATGCGAGCAAGGAATGAAGGGGGGGTGGAGTCTGGGTTACGTGGGAGAGGGAAGAGTTATGGTCACGTGGGGGAGAGGATTTAAGGAGGAAACCGGAAGG
>CM025637.2:1253309-1269812 GCA_014621495.2 Entosphenus tridentatus
TGAGACTTACTTGTGACTTGCATAACAATGACTTTGTCCCACGTCTGGTATTTATACACTGGTGGTGTCATGGGTTGTGGGAGAGATACAACAACAACAAAAATATTAATAATACAAATTATAAATGTGCGCGTACGACAGTGGCAATGTAACGTTTGAATCGTCGATTTTACAATAAAAAATACAGAACACAACAGCAACAATATAGTTGTGTACAGCGTCATTCGTGCTCACTGCATCCCGCAACGCCGTTAATTAATTAAACACGAGGACCAAATTCTCTACACAACCACTGCCAAGCAAATTAAATCTACAAATTAATAAACAAATAAAGAGACGGCGCCAGACACAAAAGGCGCCAACAATGTCCGAGCTTTTACACCATTGGAACCTCATTTGCCAGTAAAAATATGATAATTGTTTTTTTACCCTTCTATCTGGCAACAAAACTGACACCTTTTTACAAGGAGTCATGTTTGCATAGACCACAATACCTGCAGTCATAATGCAAACAAAAAACATAACTCTGATAATGTGCACTGTCCTTGAAGTTGATTGGTGCACACCCGAGACAGCTTTCCTTAGAGCCTTGTCTCACATGGGTTTGACCAGATGACGCCAAAAGGCGCACAACTCAAAGACAATGCACCATCAGTGTATGAGGGCTCGGGGTAAGCATTTACACCATTGGAACCTCATTTGCCAGTAAAAAAACAATTATCATATTTTTTGTGGCAAATGAGGTTCCAATGGTGTAAGCAACAACAACCTCCACCATCACTACAACCACCACAACAAGAACAATAACCACTACTACCACGCGTGAACTTCACACAGTGACAGGGACTGGGAATTAAAAATAAAAGTCGTCCCCAGGCTTTTGTCAACCAGCAGCACACAAATTCTGGCTATGGTGCTGGTGTAATGACAGCGGTGTGGTAGTGGTGGTAGCTAGACAGTGCCACGTGACGCACCGTGGTGCTGGTGTGATGACAGCGGTGTGGTAGCGGTAGTACAACACATTTATAAATAACGCGATCTAACCCAAAAACCTTTATCATTAATAATATTGGTCGCGAAAACCTACGTGTTTAAAATAAATATGTATTAATATATTTTACTTTGATTACATCCCCTCCCTCCACATTCGCCTCCTTCTCCCCCCTGCTCCCCCTCCTTCATATTGTATTATCTTCATAAGTTAACAAGCGATTATTATTTATTTCTGTTCAGTATACCGATAGCCAACTAAAGGGAGACAATAGGATGAGAAGTATCATGGTGCACAAGACACTGACACGAGGCTCAGAGCATCATTCCACATCAAAGCGCCATGGTGGCTAGGAGATGTTAACTACCTCGCCTGGCATACTGGAGGTCGTGGCTTCGATCCCGACCCTGACGCCTGCTGTATATTTGGAGTTTCCGTGTCTCTCTCTCCCCGTGGTCGCGTGGATTTTTCTGATTTTACTTCTACATTTAGAATTATGAGTATTAATTTCTCTGCAATAAGCCACTTCATTGAGCTGTCATCACGTGTGGCGAGGTCGCTTCTGTGAGTAAAACTATAAAAGAGCCGCATAGCTCAGTGGGCCTTGCCTGGCAAATCGCCTGATGCAGCTGCTTGTTGTTGTAGTCACCAGCGAGATGTCACGAAACTCAAATCGTCAACGTTGTAGTGGGTTCACTCTCCAACACACAGCCGGTTAGTGCTGAAACGGTCACTGATTGTCACGTGTTGTGCGTTGTGACGTCACCACGCACGTCCCCATGCATAGCGACTGTGGCGCACGTGTCCATAGCAAACCGCATTTGTATTAATCTGCTGTTTGTAATGAAGGCGGTAAAAACAACTTACATCGATCTTCTTGTATCACCAGATGGCAGTACAGCCCTGACTAGCGGAGATAACGACAAAGATCCCCCGTGTAGCCTTAACAGACTTGGGGCAAGTGCTGTTAGCGAGTAGCAGCACCTGTGAAGGCCGACATAGTGGCACACAAGGTGGTGGGAAGTCAGCACCATCTCCTGCCGTCTTTGTCTCCCCAGCGCCGATATTTATTACACACACGCACCAGGTACACATTTGAGTCCGAGTCAACCTAGGGGAGGCCCAGGACCGGTTGTTCAGATCATTCGTCACCGGCGTTGGCAGCCGTGAGCGGGAATCCAACTCGGTTGGCCCGGGTTCATTGCACAATGCGCCGCTAACCACTGCGCCACCACTCCCCACGCCGGGTGTCAGCGCAGCCCTGAGCGGCAGAGACGCGGATACCGTGGGGCTCCCATCACGAGGAGACCCACGTGGAGACGTCTCAACGTGAACTCGCGCTGCTGACGTCGCTCCTTCACACCGTTGCCGTGGTCCAGGATGCCTCTAACACGACCGCGTTGCATTGAGCGAGCGAGCGGCCTGGCTGAGCGGCAGCGATGAAGCGCACGGAGGGATCCGCTGAGCGAGCAGCTGACTGTCATCTACCACGTGACGAGCACGAGGCCTGGTCCAGTCCACGCCAATTAGAGACCAGCACATGAAGTGGGGTGAGATGAGGGGGGAGGGACAGTGTGGGTTGGGGTGCGAAGGGCGCCCTGGGTTTGGGGGCGGGGTTGTGGGAGGTGTAGTGGGAGGGGTAGAGAGAGGGGTAGGGGGAGGGGTGGGGGTTGGGGGAGAGAAAGGGGTAGGGGGAGGGGAAGGGGATAGGTAGGGGGTGCGGGGTGCTAGGGAAGGGGGTGTGAGGTGGGGGGGAGTTGTCTGGGTGGGGGGGGGCTTGGAGGTTACCACGCGAGAGGAGGGACCCCTAGGGGGTGGGGTGATGGAGATGTTGGGGGTCACGTGGGGATCATTTGTTTTACTGACGGCACTGGTCCAGAGTTGCGGACCGAGTCACGAATCGTGACCGATTCCCAGACGACTTTTGGGTCCCAGCAGTGCCTGGAGCTGTGTTGGTGCACGCCACGCGAGAGCGCTGCCACTCCACCACAGGGATTCGCGTGGCGCGCTGAATAATGAAAGTGCACGGGCGATTTCAAAAGAGGCTGTGGCCAAATCAATCCGGAATGCCGCCGATATTTTTTTTCTCCAGATCTCCAAAGCTACGCAAGGTTGAGCCTGGACTGTAGCGCTGGGATTGGTGAGCGGCGTCACGTCGGAGTGCGTTATGCAGATTACGCGTTGTGCCTGTCTCCGATGCGCTTTCAGCCACTGCAGTTATCTCGACCAAGACGCAGAACCAACTCGGCTCGTGCCAAACGCTCAACCTGAAGGCAGCCATTTTGTACGTATTAACCATTAACACATATAAATAATTAATATTTTCAACAAGTTACACAAATTTCGACCTCTATTTTTTGTTGTTTTACCATTCAAAACTTTGTAACCGCCTTCCGATAGCTAAATGCGCATTAATTTACCTCAGAATTTCCATAATAAAGTTGTCATCGCTCGTTAATTGTAAATAAAGAAATGAAACAAAATGGAGTCTTCGTCGCCATTTTGTATTTACACTTTTGGCGCCAAAAAAAATACATCGGCGAATGAGGCAACGTTGAAGACTTCAAATCATTGGCGGAGTTTGACCTCTATATGTGTCCCTCACATTAGGAATCGCTGGAGCATTTGATTTATTTTTACTCGTAGATCATGAAAATAAATTAATAAAGGTGTACAGTTTTTTGGGGGGGGGGGGGCGTTATCCCCCTGTGCCCCCTCCCCTCCCCCCTTCCCACCCAAACTGGGCCCACGCTGAAAGTGAATTTCTCGCACCGTCACCGCTGGCCAAGAGACCCACGCGGCCACAGACCACAACCACTAACACCACTAACACCGCCAACACTAACACCACTACCACCACCACTACTACCACCACCATCACTACCGCCACAGTCAGGGCAGCAAACAATGTTAAATAAAAACAGTTCGGCGTGTAAAATAGGGAGAAAATAAGTCATGTAAGAACAAATAAAACTATACAAATACAATTATACAAAATATACAAATAAAACTAAACGCAAGTCACTAAATATAAGTAAATCAAAATAAATTAAGTTCTATTACATTATCCACTTGAACATACAACTGAATAATAAATGTTTTATTTAATTGTTACCCTTGTACAAATACAAATAATTTGTGTCTCTGTGTAGTACTGTACACTCTATATACACTTCTGTGTCTCTGTGTAGTACTGTACACTATAAATACACGTCTGTGTCTCTGTGTAGTACTGTACACTATATAAACACTTCTGTGTGTCTCTGTAGTACTGTACACTATATATACTTCTGTGTGTCTCTGTGTAGTACTGTACACTATATACACTTGTGTGTCTGTGTCGAACTGTACACTCTATATACACTTCTGTGTGTCTCTGTGTAGTACTGTACACTATATATACATTTCTGTGTCTCTGTAGTACTGTACACTATATATACTTGTGTGTCTGTGTAGTACTGTACACTCTATATACACTTCTGTGTGTCTCTGTGTAGTACTGTACACTATATACACTTATGTGTGTTTGTGTACTACTATACACTATATATACACTTTTGTGTGTCTGTGTAGTACTGTGCACTATATATACACTTCTGTGTCTCTGTGTAGTACTGTACACTATATATATACTTGTGTGTCTCTGTGTAGTACTGTACACTATATATACACTTCTGTGTCTCTGTAGTACTGTACACTATATATACTTCTGTGTGTCTCTGTGTAGTACTGTACACTATATACACTTCTGTCTAGTCTGTGTGTCTGTGTAGTACTGCACACTATATATATACACTTCTGTGTGTCTCTGAGTAGTACTGTACACTATATATACATTATGTGTGTCTGTGTAGTACTGTACACTATATACACTTATGTGTCTGTGTAGTACTGTACACCATATATACACTTGTGTCTCTGTGTAGTACTGTAAAATATGTAATAATTTACATAAAACTAGTATGAATAATACATGAATAATAAAATAAACAACGAGCTAATAAAATAAATAATAAATGCACTGGTTCCCACCCCCCTTGTTAAATGGTGGCTGCTAGGGGCAGGCGAGTGTGAGTAGCTGCGTCTTGTATAGAGCACGGAGTTGAGAGACACTGGGCGCGTTGTGGGCGTCCTGTGGGCAGGTCGTGCTCGAGACGGATCCTCCCCCCAGCGTCGGGTGGACAATCCCGGTGCGGTTTGAATGAACTTATTCACTCGCAAGAACGCCACTCACCCGTTGTACATCACATAAAGTACGGGGGAAATCACTGCTGTTGAGAATATATTTTATTTTTAATTCAAAGAAACCACGCATGACAGAACCCTCCAAGTGTAGGCACACGAGTGACTTTATCAAAGTGAAGGAGTGTGCGCACGTCAATGAGTGGCTGCTCGCGTGGAGAAGGAGAGGCGACTTCTTCTGGTAAAGTCACGTAGAAGGGAAGTAATAAAATAAAAATAAAACATAATAAAATAATTCTCACGACGTTTCAGCCACAACGCAAGCAGCCGTCCTCAGGTGAGAGACAGAAGAGATACCGGCAGAACCAGATTAGTACGACCCCCGTAGCACGCCGATTCGTTGTCGCGTTCTTTGTACCGGAGAAAATCTTAACAAAAATAAATGAAATCAACAAATCTACAAAGTCTCTCCGAGTGAGAATACACAGCAGAGCTGGACGAGTAAATGTACCCGCCCCCATCATTCGCTCGACCAATGAGAGCGTCGTGTGCTCTGAACCAATCAGATGCCACCCCCACCCCCACACGATTCCATTTTCACGATTCGTGGTAACGATTTATTTTAAAAAACTATCATTTAGATGTTTTATTTTGACTTAAAACTTTCATGACTGCAGGAATTCATATTCTTTGGTTCTTTCGGTAAGGTCACATAGACAGAAAAATAAGAAAATAAAGTTCATAAGAATAAAGTAAAAAATAATGCCACGTCGTGTCGTTTAGACGTTATCTCCCCAATGTGATCACGGTGCTACAGCTAAAAGAGTCCTCGCCACAGAAATGTCGACTGAGGGCCTCGCTAGGACCGGGGCTGGGAGCGCAGCAGCGGTCAGCGCCTCCAGCCGCATCTCCCGCCGCTGTCGCCTTGTTGGAGAAGTGCGGTAGAATGCACTCGTGAATATAGCACATAATTCTTATTTGATGTTATTAAACTAAATTAGTTTTTTTAATTTGTGAAATGGTTACCATCTCTATGATTTTTCGATTTAAAGCTTTCGTGACTGCAGGGATTCATCTTCTTAGTTCTTTCTGTAAAGTCACGTAGAAGGGAAGTAATACAATAATAAAAAATAAAGCATAATAAAATAATTCTCACGACGTTTCGGCCACAACGCAAGCAGACGTCCTCAGGTGAAAACCAGGTCTGTCGGGGTGACAGCGTCTGAATGAAACAGCACACGTGCTTGGAGCATATATATATAAGCTGGGTTGGAAGGGGGAGAAAGGGCGCCTTGACAAAATAATTTGCATATCAAGAGGAATTTAGCATATTTATGGGAAATGCAGGTATGTGATTAGTACTACTTATGCTCGTGCATAAGTAGCCACTATCATCATAGATAAAATAGAATTCAACAACAAAATTCAAGAAGTACTCAACGATGGCAGCTATACAAAAATAAAAAGAGACCCCATCAACAGCCTCGTCTCTAAAACCAACAAAATCATTTCTGATTCAACCGCATTAATTGATCAGACCAAACAGTTCTCGTTGAAACCTTCTGCAACCAGGCCACCAAGATTATACGGCTTGCCTTATGGAAGAGGTACATAGATGACACTTTTGTCATCTGGCCACATGGCCGGCCAGCTCTAGACCAATTTCTCGACCACATCAATTCCATACACCCAGCCATCAGATTCACCATGGAAGTCGAAAAAGATGGCAAGCTACCCTTTTTGGATGTCCTAATTAAAAGGAGACCTCATGGTTCAATGAGCCACTCTGTCTACAGGAAAGCCACCCATACGGATGCTTACCTAAAACCGGATTCCCACCACCATCCATCCCAGAAGAATTCCCTCATCAAGACTCTATACCATAGAGCCCAATGCATATCCGACCAGGAACACATTGCCAGTGAACTGAAACACGTACGCCAAGCTCTTAAGGCTAATGGTTACTCCGACTACACAATCCGCAAAGCCATCACTCCAACCATCAAGAAGGATCCTGTTGAGGAGCCTTTCAAGACCATCACCTTACCCTACATTGCTGGGGTGACACAAAATATCTCCAAAATCCTGATAAAACACAAGATCCAGGTCCGATTCAACACAGTACATAAAATCCGTGATCTGGTCCCGTCTGTAAAAGATGTGGTTCCAGACATACAGTACCCTGGCATCTACAACTAAGTTGTCTCTGTGGTAGCAGTTACATTGGAGAAACCAAACGACATGTCTCGGACCGCATCCGTGAACATAAAGCAGACTTGAAACACGGTAGGACAAACACCTCAGCCATGGTAGATCACTGTTACAATTCAGTGGGCTCACATGATATTGACTTCTCCAAGACAGAGGTTCTCTGCAAGCCATCTGGCTACCATGAGAGATTCGTTCATGAGGCGATCCATATATACAAACACAGAGACAATTTCAACCGAGAAGATGGATTCTGGCTTAGCAATCATTGGAAGGAAGTAATAAACCATTTCGGATCTTAACTGATTGTGTTCACGTTTACGGTGACTTTCAGACCACGTTCCACTCACTGGCATTGTATTCTCCGCAGGGAATGGATTCTTTGCTCCGCTGCAAGTTTCCTCCCACTACTCTCCCATTGACATATTTCGTTGCTTCCTCTTAGTATCTTTCACACAACGGTCAATGGTACAGTGTATAATAACAAATAGTATAAAATGTATATGCTTAATACAATGTACAAAGTAATATATAGTATCGTAATTGTATAGTGAATATACAGCAGTGTGATATACATTAGGGTGAGTAGAATAATACATAGTGTAATATTACAATGTTTAAGGTATAGGGTGGTTTATAGCAATACAGTATGTAATTTAATGTTGGGTTTGTCTATGGCAGTATATAGTACAGTGTAGACTCGTGTGATGTAAGAGAATAAAGTTTAGATGGAAGCATATTATATTTTTTACGACGTAGAATTGAAATGTATTACTTACTGTTAGTAACTCAGCTTATTGTAGAGTATATTTAGTATACTGATGATACTATGTAGTTTATACTTTAGTTGTTTACGTGGTGGTTTTAGTTACTGCAGCTACATACTATTAACACTCCTTCCCTTTATTAATGCTATCCCTATCCCTTCCCTTTGATGCTGCTAATCCTGCATAATGCACGGGCATAAGTAGTGTAGAGCTGTTACGAATGGGAAACAAACACACTGGGCGTGGTCATGGCCGTACGCCGAGAGGTGCTTACATCCACGTCCACACCGTTTGGCCTGGGGGGCTAACACGGAGCTGGGATCCCCCGCGGCCTCACCCCTCAGGGGGGAGTTGCTATAAAAGGCAGGGAGCCGGAGGGCTCGGGAGTTAGTGTGTTCAGCTTAACCAGCGAAGAAAGAAGACCTTCTAGATAGGCCCTGGGACTCCCCTGGATCGCTGTTCTTCTAAGGACCGATCAGGGCAAGCCAGCGGCGTGGCCCCAAGAGCCCAGAGCAGATGCTCTTATAAGAGCTGGTCTGGGGACTCAGGGTGCCGGAATCTCAGCTGAACCAGGGCTGAGTTAGCTAGCCTCCCCTAGCCCAGTAGTGGAGGACCTAGGAGTAGGCTAGCTGTGACATAGGTTGTTGATCTCCTAGTTAGACGGGTGAAGGGGCCGATACCCCTTCGAGTGTAAATACATCTCGGCCTGTAATGTGCTTGGTGTTTAATAAATAAGTGTGCCTCCAACTACGTCGTCAAAAGTGTCCTGGAACCTACTACAGTAGTACTAATCACATACCTGCATTTCCCATATCCCCTCCCTTTGATGCTGCTAATCCTGCATAATGCACGGGCATAAGTAGTACTAATCACATACCTGCATTTCCCATAAATATGCTAAATTCCTCTTGATATGCAAATTATTTTGTCAAGGCGCCCTTTACCCCATTCTTCCCCAGCTTATATATATGCTCCAAGCACGTGTGCTGTTCCATTCAGACGCTGTCGCCTCGACAGACCTGGTTTTCACCTGAGGACAGCTGCTTGTGTTGTGGCCAAAACGTCGTGAGAATTATTTTATTACGTTTTATTTTTTATTATTTTATTACTTTCTTTTTACGTGACTTTACCGAAAGAACCAAGAAGACATCTCTATGATGTTAGTGTTTACTCTAATATACCATTAGTTGTAAATCTAAAGCTGAATCTAGACAGCTATGTACAGTCACCAATAACTGCACAAAAAATGCCCATCACGTTGAATCTCGGCACGTAACTTGACTACATTCCATCTCCCCGAAGTTAAAAATATAACACCAGTTGGCTCTTGGAAAAACAACTGCCATCGACTGTGCCCATGGACCAGAGGTCCCCACTTTAAAGGTTTCTCATAGGTGCCTCTGTGATGTCTACTTATGTGGGCCGTTATCTAACACAGAGCACCGCACTGATAAACGTAGAGATCAAGACTCGATTCACTGATTCATGACGTGACAACGATAGCACAAATGGTGTTAATGTGTGTGGGGGAAATGGATAGCTCTGGTGACATCACCAAACGGCGTGGTGACATCACAAAGCAGAGTGGTGACATCACCGAGCGGCGTTGTGACATCACCAAGCAGCGTTGTGACATCACCAAGCGGCGTGGTGACATCACCAAGCGGCGTGGTGACATCACCAAGAGGCGTTGTGACATCACCAAGCGGCGTGGTGACATCACCAAGCGGCGTGGTGACATCACCAAGCGGCATGTAGACGTCACCAAGCGGCGTTGTGACGTCACCAAGCGGCGTGGTGACATCACCAAGTGGCATGGTGACATCGCTGCCACTTAACGGCGAATGCCGATTTCCGTTTGTGTTGCTGCATGTGCATGCGCGTTAAATAACCGTGCGTGCGTGTTAATGTGAAACAACAATGCAGGTGAATTAAGCAGTGGGTGGGCCTGTGATTGAGTGACACGGGGATCTCAAATCTCGGTCAAGGTGAGAGTGAGAGAAGGTGACATCGCCAGCAGTGGGTGATGGAGGCAGGTAGAGTTGGTGATAGATTCACACTGCAAGGAAAAGGCTGAAGATTCCAGGATGGGTCACGGGAGGCTACACACAAATTCCATCTCACATGCCACAATGACATTCAAGCAACTCATCACATTGGGGTAATTATCCGAAGATGGAGTTACCGGACATTATGAAATATCTACAACTACACAAACTCTTTTTAACTTTACCAAGTACGGCTCACTGTGCTATGTGGCTCTTTGTCAGAAGCGTTCTGCCTATTACAAATGAGAGCGCAATGAAGCGGCTTATGTGGAAATTGATTGCAGCCAAAAACTCTAAACGTGTGATGTTGATTCTAAATGTAGAGGGGAGAATCGGAGGACCCAGATACACATTCACGCGATCAAGGGAGACAGATAGAGAGACACAAACTCTAAATATAAAGCAGCCATGAGGCGAGGGAGATAACATCTCTTAGAGACTGTGACATGCAATCCATTGCTCTGTTTTACCATAGACATCAACTTGTGCGCTAAGCTTTGGAAAGATTATGTCATCTCTCGATGCTCATTTCACGAATCAGCCATCGCAGCTGAACCTCTACGACTTATATTAACAAATAATATCTTTATTTTTTAAAGAGTAAGTTCCTTTGAAACATTTTGTTCATGTAGCGGTGTTTACACTATCATGTGTTCAGGCTGCTGTTTGCGCACTTCAGGGCGCGGGTTCACATTCCAGGCGGTGTCTCGTGCTGTCAGTGACGACAATGAAAATATTTTAAGTATTTTACTTCCTTCTTCACCGTCCCTATAAGAGAGAGGTCCTGGTCCAGCGTCTCTCTGAGCCACACAGCGAATGATCCCAGCGAAGTGTGGAAAGTGAGCTGCGCTGCTCCATCTGCCTGGGAACGTTCGTCTGCCCCTCCACGCTGAGCTGCGGACACTCGTTCTGCCTGCGGTGCCTGGAGGCCGCCTGGGAGACGGGGAGCAGCTTCAGCTGCCCGCAGTGCCGAGCGACCTTCCCTGTGCGACCCCAGCTGAGGAGGAACGTGGCCCTCGCCAACCTGACGGAGCAGCTCAGAGTTGGAGACAGGATGGCCGGGGCCGTCATGTGTGACCACTGCGGTGGTGGCCAAACTCCTGCAGTGAAGACCTGCCTGAGATGTGAGATGTCCCTCTGTGCGACGCACGCGAAGCCTCACTTGGAGAATCCCAGGTTGAGAGACCACGTCCTGGTGGCTCCCATCGTGAACCTGGAGGAGCGACGATGCCAGGAGCACCGCAAGGAGCTGGAATTCTACTGCACAGTAGACAGCAGCCTGGTCTGCTCAACTTGCATCATCGTAGGAGAACACAAAGGACATTATGTCACCACGCTGAAGAACGAGCACGAGACACGGAAGGTGAGGCCCTCAAAGTGAGACACCCCAACACGATCTGAGCAATTCTGTCACTGGGCTTCACATCATCTGATGTAAAAAACGTTATTATGTGTTCATGTTTCGATTTAAAGCTTTCGTGACTGCAGGAATTCATTTTCTTGGTTCTTTCGATAAAGTCACGTAGAAGGAAAATAATAAAATAATAAAAAATAAAACATTAAATAATTCTCACGATGTTTCGTCCACAACGCAAGCAGCCGTCTTCAGGTGGAGAACAGGTCTGTCGAGAGACAGAGTCTGAATGGCAATACCCAGGCTTGGAGCGACTATTTATGCTGGGATGGAGGGGCTAAAAGCGTCTTGACAAAATAATTTACATATCAAGAGGAATTTAGCATATTTATGGGAAATGCAGATATGCGATTAGTACTAATTTGTGAAATGCGTAGGAGGTTTGGCGAGTGGTTTAAAGTCATTATGCCCATACATTATGCAGGATTAGCAGTATGTGTTCATGCTCTCTCATAAAAATCTCCGTCTCTGCCTGTACAGCTCATCTCCTGCTTGGTGTTTTAGGATACATCCTCAGGATGTATTTCATGCCAAGCTCTCACTAAACATTATTTATGTGTAAAGGAATTAAGTGAATAGAGATGTGAGACCGATATCACTGTCACCTGATAGACAATTCTATTAAATGTATCTTCCAAACTAGACAGCTGTGGGCACATGGGCTCTTGAGTCCGAGTCCGTAGGACCAACAAGCCAGCACGGCTCCCACCGGCTGCTGCTACAACGAGGCATCAGCTTGCCCACTGCCCGTTCCCCCCTTTCAGTAGCCATAGAGGGGCAGCGTGGAGCTGAGGGCCTTCGCTGTGGAGGGGTCGGTGTGGAGGGAACGGCGGTGTGAGGGGTGGCTCAGAGGGCTGGAATCTTCCCCTGGTGACGTCTTGTCTATCACTACAGACGCGCGTTGGGGAGGAGACGCGAGCGGTGGAGGAAAAGAGGAAGAAGGCGGAGGAGTCCGTGAAGCGGATGGAGGCCGCTCGCAAGGAGGCACAGGTACCGTGTCCGGGCCTGGCTCTTTGACCCCCGTGACCTCCATCCAGTGTGGAAGTCTTAGCGGTCAAAATTATTTGGAGCGAACTTCGTGCAGCTTCATAACTGTGATGCCTCTTACTATAACTATAAAATTGACTTTCAAACTCAACATTAATTACAAGGGGGTTGCACATTTACCGCATTAGATAGTCGCATCGGCGAGTCTGCCGCAAGGTCGGGTTACTCGGCTTGGCGTCTTCAACTCCTGTGGCATAAAAAAATGTTGAGAGTGCCACGGATTGTCGGGGTGGAGCTGTGGTGCAGCTGTTGCACTGCACTGGAGATCGCGCACCGGCACGGACGCAGAGGCTCAAACACCTCACAGCTGCACCTCATGCCGTCCCTAATCACGTCTCCGGAGTTTATTTAAACTACAACTATTTTAATTTTACCAGGTAAGGCCCCACTGAGCTGTCTAGATTTTTTCAGAAGCTGCCCTGGCTGACACAAACGATAGCAGCTCAACAAAGTGGCTGACCTGATCATCATCACGTGGAAATATATAGCAGCAGACCCATAGAGATACATAGAGACCCATAGAGATACATAGGGACAAAGAGAGGTACAAAGATAACCAAATGATTACCTAGAGACCTATAAAGATGCATATGGATATATATAGATACATGGAGACCCATCGACTCAACTATGTTGATTTCACCAGGTAAGGCCCCACTGAGCCATGTAGCTCTTTTGCAGAAGGAACCTGAATATCACAAATGATAGCTCAATGGAATGGCTTATCAGGTGGAAATTGATAGCAGCAACATACTCTATATACTGTACTCTAATCTCTGCTTGAATCCTGAGACACTCTTGGGCTCTGTGGGTTGTTCACAGAAGATAACGAATGCCTTGAACTCTAAACCCGAGCCGCACTTATGGGAAAACCCGACCTGGATTACGCCGATTTGAAATGTGGAGGGAAAATCTGGAGGACTTGGAGAAAAATCCACGTAGGCATCAGGGTCGTTGTCGAATCCACGACCACCTGTATACCAGGCGAGGCAGTTAACATCTCGCCACATCTCGTCGGACCCACGAGGGGGCCCCCACTAGACCCCGAGTGCCCGAGTCTCAACATCAACGACCCCAGCGCCCTCTAGGGGAGAAACAAGAAAAGAACGGCACCCATCTTGCACCCTTGGCATGAATCGACTCAGTCCCATGGGCGCTGCGTCACTGGGGCATGATTCACCACTAGGGAATATTATTTTCATATTTTACCAGGTAAGGCCCACTGAGCTGTACAGCTCTTTATTGGAAGTGACCTGGCAATCACGAATGATAGATCAACCAAGTGGTTTACATCATCATCACGTGGACATTTATAGCAGCAGCAAACTATACAGAGAGACCCATATCGATACATAGACACCCATATACATACCCGACCCATAGAGATACATAGAAACCCATAGAGACACACATATACATAGGGGTATATAGAGACCCCGAAAGAGGCCTAGATACCCATAGAGACCCATAGAGACCCATAGACTGAACTAATTTTTATTTTTTCCAGGAACAGCTCTACTCAGCTGTGTAGTTATTTTTCAGAAGCGACCTGGCTATTACAAATGAGAGCTTAGAAAAGTGGCTGATTGCAATGTGGAAACTGATAGCAGCCAAATACTCTAAACGCGCCACGTTGATCCTAAATGTGAAGGCATAAACAAGGGGACTCGAAGAAAAATCCATACGACTACAGAGAGAACAAACTCCAAATATACAGGCGTCAGGGTCGGGATCAAAACTACGACCTGCTGAAAACCAGGCGAGGGAGTCAACATCTCATAGCCAGCACGATGCCCACACACACACGGAGTGACTCATGGCTCAGGGAGTCAACCGTGGTCCCCTCGTCTCCTCAGGTATCAGTGGCCGGGATCAGGGGTCGAATCACGGGCAAGTTCGCCCTGCTAAGGATGTCTCTGAACGAGGACGAGAGGGAGGCTCTCCAACGCGTGGCCATGAAGGAGCGCGAGCTGCTGTCCCGGATAGACGAGGACATCGCTCGTCACAAGCGGGAGATCGGCGAGCTCCAGACGGCGGCCGCTCGCCTGCGCGCTCTGCAGCACGAGAGGGACTCGCTCGCCTTCCTGCAGGTGGGGAGCGCCTCTGTGGAGACGCCGTTTGGGTGTCCAGAACAACAGAGCGGGCAGTGGCAGAGGGGAGCTTGTGGTCCAAGGGTAGAGACTTCACTCATGATCTCTCTCTTCCACAGGGTCACGTGGAGGTGACACGCAGGTACAGATCCTTAATGTCTCACGGATAAATACTCACAACACAGTAGATGTGTGTAAGACACTGGCTGTGTGTGAGACACGGGCCGTGTGTGAGGCACGGGCTGTGTGTGAGACACGGGCTGTGTGTGAGACACTGGCTGTGTGTGAGACACGGGCTGTGTGTGAGACACTGGCTGTGTGTGAGACACGGGCTGTGTGTGAGACACGGGCTGTGTGTATGACACGGGTTGTGTGTGAGACACGGGCTGTGTGAGACACTGACTGTGTGAAACACTGGCTTGGTGTAAGACACTTGCTGTGTGTGAGACACGAGCTGCATGAGACACGGGCTGTGTGTGATACACGGACTGTGTGTGAGGCACGTGCTGTGTGTGAGACACCAACTGTTTGAGAGACACGGGTTGTGTGTGAGACACGGGCTGCGTGTGATATGGATGCTGAGTGTTGCAATGCTGTGGTTAAACGATGCTGTGTGTGATGCTGTTGGTGGTTATCCCAGGAGAAAGTTCCCAAAGGGATCTGCACCCACACCTCCCACTTCAATGGACGCCACCACGATCTGCTCCCTTGAAAGGGTCGTGAACAGATTCCTGCCTGTCCTCTGTGAGTTCCTTCGTCTTTCACCCACGTGTCCCGCTCTGTTGCACTGCACTTATGTGCTCCCCATCTTCATCAACATTTTATTTCACCAGGTAAGTAACCCACTGAATCATGTCGCTTTTTGTCGCAAGCGACCTATCACAAATGACAACTCTACGAAGTGGCTCATCACGTGGATATTTATATCAGCAACCAAATCCTCAGAATGCAGATTGATTATAAACGTGGAAGTAAAAACGCGAGGAACCAAGGAAAAATCCACACCACCATGGGGAGAGAGACGCAGACTCTGGAAGAGAGTGACATGGATCAGTGGGCTCTACCTGGTGAAAGATAATTAATTTAACAGTTTCAATATTCTACTAAACCCTACTGCTGGGTACGGGGGCAAGTGCTGTTAGCGAGTAGCAGCACCTATGAAGGCTGGAACGACACAAGAGGGAGTGGGTTGCCAGCACCACGCCCGGCCGCCCTTGTCTCCCTCGTGCCGAATGTTTACACATCACACCAGCAGATGTCAGTGCAGCGTGAACCATTGTTGTACTGCACCTCTACGCTTCCAACTTCACGATCCCCACCATCGCCAACGAGCACCGACGAGAGTGGTGAAGTATGGTCAAATAACCCACCCCCCACTCCAGGACGCGCACGGCGCGGGGAGGCGCTCATCCAGCAGCGGAGTGACACACAATATCTGTGTGTGTGGGTGTGAGAGTGTGCGAGGCTGTGACACACAATGTCTGTGTGTGGATGTGAGAGTGCGCGAGGCTGTGACACACAATGTCTGTGTGTGGATGTGAGAGTGTGCGAGGCTGTGACATACAATGTCTGTGTGTGGGTGTGAGAGTGTGCGAGACTGTGACACACAATGTCTGTGCGTGGGTGTGAGAGTGTGCAAGGCTGTGACACACAATGTCTGTGCGTGGGTGTGAGAGTGTGCGAGACTGTGACACACAATGTCTGTGCGTGGGTGTGAGAGTGTGCGAGGCTGTGACACACAATGTCTGTGCGTGGG
>CM025637.2:1269822-1280462 GCA_014621495.2 Entosphenus tridentatus
GGCTGTGACACACAATGTCTGTGCGTGGGTGTGAGAGTGTGCGAGGCCGTGACACACAATGCCATGTTAGTGTAGTACTATTATTATTTATTATTATTCACTTATTCTTATTCACAAGTGATTAACAGTATGTGTACACTAATACTAACGAATATTAGTATGTGTACACTAATACTAACTAATCATAGTATGTGTACACTAATACTAACTAATATTAGTATGTGTACACTATTACTAACTAATATTAGTGTGTGTACACTAACACTAACTAATATTAGTATGTGTACACTAATACTAACTAATATTAGTATGTGTACACCAGGGGTGTCCAAACTTTTTGCAAAGAGGGCCACATTTGATAAAGTGAAGATGCCCGGGGCCAATAGTTCCTTCTGACATTTTTTTAACCACAAAAGTTACTTGAAAATACACACTGTTATAAAACAATGTTCATTGTCACAATTACCTTTATTTTTCAAATGACAATGTAACCAAATATAAGCCACTCAGGCAGACGTGAACAACTCTATAAACACAATTCTGCCTTTCATTCAGTCAGGTAACATTGAACAAACTGTATAGAATACCTTAAATTTCCATGAGTTAAATATCTGTGCCTCATGAACATTTTAAACAGGAGTTATAATTAATGCAAAGTGGTCTGTTATCATTAAACTTTATAGCAAGTGCATTTTGCCCTTGTCTTTTACAAGATCTTTCAGAAATCAATCGTTTGTGTCACATCTACAGGTACATAACATCAACAGTTATAACCAAATCTTATTCAAGAGTTTAATAAAACAGGTGCCATAAGTCCAAGTGCATTAGTGTGCTTTAGGCTTTTCACTGTTAATAGTGACAGATGTTACTTTTCAAAACACTCACTTTCAGATTGATCAAGGAACAGATAACTTGCTGACATTGATGAGAAGGGTGATACTGAGATATAGATTTCAGTAAAGAGACCAGGTCTGGCTTGAGGGCAGTGGTTGAGATGCGTAAAATGCCACGCAAGTGGGAGTCGCTCATCCTTGACCTCAATAGATTCTTGTTTAAGTTCACTAATACTAACTAATATTAGTATGTGTACACTAATACTAACTAATATTAGTATGTGTACACTAATACTAATTAATATTAGTATGTGTGTAGTGACTTGCAGGCACACGGACGACGGAGTAGAGGCACACACTTTTATTTAACACAAGGGCAAACTGTACAATACTTGAAGGGGTTACGGCCCCTTCACCCGGACTAACTGGGATCACCCCTGTCACTAATTCCCTGCCCTATTCCCAGTCCTCCAACTAGGGCTCTAGGGGAGGCTATCTCATCCGGCTCTGGTACAGCACGGATACCGGCACCCAGCTCACCCGACCCTGCTCTTATAAGAGCAGAGGTCCCGGGAGCTCTCGGGCCGCGCCGCTGGCTTACCCAGCTCGGCCCTTACAAGGGCAGCGAGACTGGGGAGTCCCAGGGCCTATTCTGCAGCTCTTCAATCTTCGCTGGTCAGCTTCTCTTCAACTCCCCGAGCTCTGTGGATTCCCACCTTATATAGCCCTCCCTTACGAGGGGTGGAGTTATGGGGATCCCAGAGCCACCCTGGCCCCCCAGGCTCAACGGATGCGGACGTGGATGTAACCACCCGTACTCGGGTGGCGACACACTTGTGTTTCTTGTCCGCACTCCTCCCTGTAATAACCCCTACATGTGTACACTAATACTAACTAATATTAGTATGTGTACACTATTACTAACTAATATTAGTGTGTATACACTAACACTAACTAATATTAGTATGTGTACACTAATACTAACTAATATTAGTATGTGTACACTAATACTCACCACAGATGGACGCTCACCGACTCTGGACAAAAACTCAGCCCACGACCGCCTCCAGATTTCCTCGGATCTCAGGACGGTGACGCAGAGCGGTGTCTCCCAGGGTCGCCCCCATCAGCCACACCGCTTTGATGTCTGGCGACAAGCGCTGTGCTCTGAGAGCTTCTCGTCGGGTCAGCACTACTGGGAGGTGGACGTGGGGAGCGCGAGGGGGTATCGGGTTGGAGTCGCGTACGGGACGATCCCACGGAGAGGGGATGGTGCTGAGTGCTGCCTGGGAGGGAGCGACGTCTCCTGGTGTCTAGAGAAAGATGGCGACAGCTTCTCAGTGCTGCATGGCGGGGTAGTGGCGTCACTGTCGGTGCAGGAGCCTCCGCAGAGAGTCGGGGTCCACGTGGACTGGGACGCGGGGATGCTGTCGTTTTACAGCGCCGACTCCATGGCGCCATTGTACTCGTTTAATAAAACTTTCACTCAGCCCCTACACCCTGGGCTGGGGGTGTGGTGTGATGTTGGTGACTCAGTGAGGATCGTGGATCTGAGTGGTGCGTCCTGAGAGAGGTGAACGTGAACAGCGCAGAGGGCAGACGCCACCACGACTCACGGCGCTCGCCACCCTCGTCACCGCCATGCGCAGCGCCACGTCCGTGGCTGGCTGGTGGCTGTCGGTGTCTAGGGGCTGCGTGGCTCTCCATCACAACGGGGGGGCTGAGCGTAAACAATCCTCACAACCTTCATGGGGGGGGGGGGGATAAAAAAAGTACCGCTCTGTGTGTGTGTGAAGCCAACGTGGATGTATTCTCCCTGCCAGAGGAGTGTGACAGTAGTGTAGGGGTACAGTGATTATCAATGATGAACTGGGATCTGTTTATACACTGGTGATGTCATGGGTTGTGGGAGAGGTACAACAACAATAATAATATTAATAATAAAAAGTATAAATGTACACGTACGACAGTGGCATTGTAACGCTTGTATCGTTGATTCTACAATAAAAATACAGAACAGCAATGTAGTTGTGTGCAGCGTCATTCGTGCTCACTGCATCCCGCAACGATGTTCATTAATTAAACACGAGGACCAAATCCTCTCCACAGCCACTGCCAAGCAAATTAAATCTACAAGTTAATACACAAATAAAGAGACGGCGCCAAACACAAAAAGGCGCCAACAATGTCCGAGCTGTTCAAGTTGTCTTCTGCTGCGTCATGGGCGTGGTGACGTCACCACGCAGGCTACCCCAACGCGGTGACGTCATCACGTCACCTCCACCCTACCCCACCACCCCATGCGCTCCCCCCACGCCCGCCCCTCACCACTGCACCATCTGTGAACACAAAGAGCGTCACAGCTCATCGGATTCCTCCTGCACCACAAACACATATTCTGACGTTCTGGATTCCCGCCACTGGGGGAGTCCCTCGCTGTGACGTCACCACGTCAGGGCGTTGGCGACAACAAAAACAAACAGAGGCCCTGAGGGGCAACCTGCAGCCTCGCTGCTGTGACCCAGCACTGTGGGGAGGTGACGTCACCGCTGACGCTGCTGGGAACTTTCCGCGAGGGCGCCACGTGGCCCTGGTGCTCGTCAGGAGAAAGTGGTAGAGCAGCAACAACAACCACCACCACAACAACCACCACTACGACAACCACCACAACAACAACTACCACAACAACCACCACCACAACAACCACCACCACAACAACCACAACAATTACCAGTACAACAACAACCCCCACCACAATCACCACAACAACAGCCACCAGGGGGAGGGGTAGAGGCGGGGGGTTGTCTGGGGGGGGGGGGGTGGGGGGTGTCACGTGAGAGGAGGGACCCCCCGGGGGGGGGGGAGGTGCGGGTCATGTGGGGTTCATTGTTTCACTGCCGGCACTGGTCCAGAGTTGCGGACCGAGTCACGAATCGCGACCGATTCCCAGACGCCGTTTGGGTCCCTGCGCTGCCTGGAGTGGTGTTGGTGCGCAGGAGATTTCACAAGAGGCTGTGGCCAAATCAACCCGGAATGTCGCCGATTTTTTTTCCAGTTCTCGGACGCTACGCAAGGTTGAGCCTGGACTGTGGCGCTTGGATTGGTGAGCGGCGTGTACGTCAGAGTGCGGTGTGCAGATTACGCGTTGTGCCGCTCTACGATGCGCTTTCAGGTTTTGCCCCTTGTTGATCAGCGCTATATCTGTGACGTTCCCTCCACGTGCTGGAAGCATCGTCAAGAGTTGACGCTTCTTCAGTTGAAAGCGGAAACGTGGGGAGCATTGACAGCTTTCATTCTTCGTTACGGTGGAGCTGAGATTCCAATCAAAAGTGTTAAGTTATTTTAATGAGCTTCAGGATACTCCTCGAGCCATGGGTAAGGTTTTACATATTTGTTCAAGTAACGAGACATTTACTAGACACCAAGGGACTCGCATTTGTCCTCTTCAATCGATCTTCAGTCTGCGTGCTAACATCCCCCTCACTAAGGTGGGCATCGGTGCACATCGCAGCAGCACGGGAACGGTACCGGGGGCAACAGAGCAACAGGAATGGAACAAAAGAAACCCGTCACGCCCTTAGCGGTGACCACCGACTGAGCAAAGTCAATTTGTAGCCACGTGCAACGAATAGCTGAATAACATTAAGTAACAAATAAAGTGAATAATAAGTAAAGAAAATGAATAAAAAGTTAGGAAATAAATAATAACATTTATAAGATGAATGAATAATAAAATGAAAAAAATATATACAAAAATTATTTATAAGTTACATGAATTTACAAATTTAAATAAAATAACATGAAAAAATCATTTTAGTTTTCATAATTTTAATAAAGTTAATTATGTATGAATAATAAATTTATAATGGAATGAATAATTTCAATAAACGTAATAATTTAGATAAATAATATTAGAAAATAATATTTATGAAATATGTAATCATTTAAATAAAATAAATTATGCATGAAAAATACGTGAATAATAAAAAAAACAACAAGCAAATTAAAAGAATAATAAAACACCTTTTGCAAGGAATCATGTCTACATTAACCGCAATACTTGCAGTCAAATGCAAACAAAAACACAATACTCTGGTAATTTATGCATTGTCTTTGAAACTGCTTGGTCCACACCAGAGACAGCTTTCTTTGGAGCCTCGTCTCATATGGTGTTCGACCAGATGACGCCAAAAGACGCACAGTTCAAGACAACGCACTACCAGAGTAATAAGGACTCGGTGTAAGCAGCTACATCATGGGACCTCCTTTGCCAGTACTAAAATATACCAATAGGGGTTTTCCCCTTTTTTCTGGCAACAAAACTGACACCTTTTGCAAGGAATCATGTCTACATTAACCGCAATACTTGCAGTCAAATGCAAATAAAAACACAATACTCTGGTAATTTATGCATTGTCTTTGAAACTGGTTGGTCCACACCAGAGACAGCTTTCATTGGAGCCTCTGTGTAGTACTGTACACTATATATACTTCTGTGTGTCTCTGTGTAGTACTGCACACTATATATACTTCTGTGTCTCTGTGTAGTACTGTACACTATATATACACTTCTGTGTCTCTGTGTAGTACTGTACACTATATATACTTATGTGTGTCTCTGTGTAGTACTGTACACTATATATACTTCTGTGTGTCTCTGTGTAGTACTGTACACTATATATACACTTCTGTGTGTGTCTGTGTAGTACTGTACACTATAAATACACTTCTGTGTGTCTCTGTGTAGTACTGTACACTATATATACACTTCTGTGTCTTTGTGTAGTACTGTACACTATATACACTTCTGTGTCTGTGTGTAGTACTGTACACTATATATACACTTCTGTGTCTCTGTGTAGTACTGTACACTCTATACACTTCTGTGTGTATCTGTGTAGTACTGTACACTCTATATACACTTCTGTGTGTATCTGTGTAGTACTGTGCACTATATATACACTTCTGTGTCTGTGTAGTACTGTACACTATATACACTTCTGTGTGTCTCTGTGTAGTACGGTACACTATATATACACTTCTGTGTGTATATGTGTAGTACTGTACACTATATATTCACTTGTGTGTCTCTGTGTAGTACTGTACACTATATATACACTTCAGTGTGTATCTGTGTAGTACTTTACTCTATATATACACTTCTATGTGTATCTGTGTAGTACTGTACTCTATATATACACTTCTGTGTCTCTGTGTAGTACTGCACACTATATATACACTTGTGTCTCTGTGTAGTACTGTACACTATATATACACTTCTGTGTGTATCTGTGTAGTACTGTACACTATATATACACTTCTGTGTCTCTGTGTAGTACTGTACACTTTATATACACTTGTGTGTCTCTGTGTAGTACTGTACACTTTATATACACTTTGTGTGTTTCTGTATAAAGCCCTGTGTCCCATCTGTACACGACCACCAGCAGCAGGAGCAGTGTTGGCAATGACCTGAAACGGCCCTGGGCCTCCCCTAGGTCGACTCGGCACCAAAGGCATCCTGCCTGGTGCGCTGTGTAGTGAACATCGCTGCTGGGCAGAGGCGAAGCCAGGCGGCTGTGGCGCTGAAAGCCACCAACTCGTGAGCCGTCACGGCCTCCCGAGGCACTGCTGCTACTCGCTAGCGGGACTTGTCCACACCATCTACTGAGGCTATACGGCGGAATTTGTGTGTAATCTGTTTGCATATAAGTCTCTCTGTGTATGTACAGCCTCTATGAAGCTCTTTTTCTTCACAGATGGTGCAGTGGTGAGGGGAGGCCGTGGCTATGGGTGGTTGGTATGGAGAGGGGTGACGTGGTGACGTCACCACGTTGGGACAGCGTGTGTTATGATGTCACCGCGTTGGGGCAGCGTGCGTGGTGATGTCACCGGTGTGTGAGTGTGCGTGCTGACGTCACCACGTTGGAGGAGCGTGAGTGGTGACGTCACCACGTCCATGACGCAGCAGCAGACAACTTGAACAGCTCGGACATTGTTGGCGCCTTTTGTGTTTGGCGCCGTCTCTTTATTTGTTTATTAATTTGTAGATTTAATTTGCTCGGCAGTGGCTGTGTAGACGATTTGGTCCCAGTGAGCACGAATGACGCTGTACACAACTACATTGTTGTTTGTGTTCTCAAGTTTTTTTGTAGAATCGACGATACAAGTGTTACAATGCCACTGTCGTATGCGGACATTTATACTTTAAAAAATCAATAATATTATTGTTTTGACGTAAAACTTTTCTTGACTGATGACGGCAGCGTGTGTTGCGATCAAAACGTCATGAATTTTTGGTTTCACATTTGACATTTTTATTTAATGTTTATTATGAAATTTTTCATATTTTTCTTATTTTTTCTATCTACGTGACTTTACCGAAAGAACATAAAGAATATAATATTATTGTTGTATCTTTCCCACAACCCAAAACACCACCAGTGTATAAACACATCCCAGTTCATCATTGCTAATCACTGCACCCCTACACTAGGCCTCGGCAAGGTAAGGTAAATTACCTTTATTACCGGGTAAAAGGGTAAAGGGTAAAGGTTTCGACATGCCAAGGGGTAAGGTAAAGAGTAGGGTAAAGGTAGCTCAGAAGAATTACTCGGTAGTGTAAGGGTAGGGCAAATAATTACACGGTAAATACAGTACCTTGTTTACCGCTAAATGTTTCGTGGCGCAGTGACGCAGTCCGTGGCCTCCATTTTAAAGTGATGGCGGAGCACATGGAGACGGTCCACGTTCTTGAGGTCGAGGTACTAGAGAACAAGGATGCCAGCAACGGCTTTTTTGGGGTGGCTGCGAACAGCAATCGAAAGAGGCAGCGGTATGCGTTCCCGTGGGAGCACACACGATTGGATAAAGGGTGATCCTCATGCACAGCAAGGGAAGCGGCAGTGCGTGCACTGCCGCAAGTGGTTTTACACCCACACGAACGCGTCGGGGTGGAAAGCCCACCTCAAGAAACACAACGTACTCGCCCCAGGCAGCGAGGTCGGGACGTTGGCATCGGCGAGCCGCCTAATACAGCAAACGCTGAGCCGGCCAGCAATCCCGGATCGCCTCCTGGTAAAGTTTGAGAACGCGGTGGCAGATTTTGTTATCCAAGGTGCAATCTCTTTGCGAGCCGCCAGCAGCGACAAGTTCAAGACCTTGGTCAACACATTGACGCTATACAATTACGATACTAGATATTACTTTGTACATTGTATTAAGCATATAAAATGTATACTATTTGTAGTTATACACTGTACCGTATACAGCAGTGTGATATACTTTAGGGTAGGTAGAATAATACATAGTGTAATATTACAATGTATAAGGTATAGGGTGGTTTATAGCAATACAGTAAATAATTTAATGTTGGGTTTGTCTATGGCAGTATATAGTACGGTGTAGACTCGTGTGATGTAAGAGAATAAAGTTTAGATGGAAGCATATTATATTTTTTACGACGTAGAATTGTAATGTATTACTTACTGTTAGTAACTCAGCTTATTGTAGAGTATATTTAGTATACTGATCATGCACGGCAAAGTAGCACTAATTTCATACCTGCATTTCCCATATCCCCTCCCTTTGATGCTGCTAATCCTGCATTATGCACGGGCATAAGTAATACTAATCGCATACCTGCATTTCCCATATCCCCTCCCTTTGATGCTGCTAATCCTGCATAATGCACGGGCATAAGTAGTACTAATCACATACCTATTTATGGGAAATGCAGGTATGTGATTAGTGCTACTTTGCCCGTGCATGATGCAGGATTAGCAGCATCACAGGGAGGGGATAGGGGTAGCATTAATAAAGGGAAGGAGTGTTAATAGTATGTAACTGCAGTAACTAAAACCACCACGTAAACAACTAAAGTATAAACTACATAGTATCATCATTATACTAAATATACTCTACAATAAGCTGAGTTACTAACAGTAAGTAATACATTACAATTCTACGTCGTAAAAAATATAATATGCTTCCATCTAAACTTTATTCTCTTACATCACACGAGTCTACACCGTATTATATACTGATGCTGCTAATCCTGCATAATGCACGGGCATATGCAGTACTAATCACATACCTGCATTTCCCATAAATATGCTAAATTCATCTTGATATGCAAATTATTTTGTCAAGGCGCCCTTTCCCCCCCCCCCTTCCAACCCAGCTTAAATATACGCTCCAAGTATGGTGCTGTTTCATACACACGCTGTCTCCCCGACAGACCTGGTCTTTACCTGAGGACGGCTGCTTGTGTTGTGGCCGAAACGTCGTGAGAATTATTTTATTATGTTTTATTTTTATTATTTTATTATTTCCATTCTACGTGACTTTACCGAAAGAACCAAGAAGATGAATCCCTGCAGTCACGAAAGCTTTAAATCGAAAAATTAATAAAGCGCTCTAACTAGCATTTATCGTTAAAAAAATATAAATGTTTTTTACCCCAGTAATTACCCTGTAATCGCGAAATTTGTATGGGATAAGGGTAAAAGGTAAGGTAAAGGTAGGCTCGTTCTTTTTTTACCTTTCACCTTACCTGCTAAAGGGTCAAAGGTAGGGTAGCGAGATTGTATTGTGGTAAGGTAAAAGGTAGGGTAAAGTTTCTCTTGTTTTTTTTTACCGTTTAACTTTTACCTTACCTTGCCGAGGCCTACCCTACACCACAGTCACACTCCTCTGGCAGGGTGAATACAACCACGCGGGCTTCACATATACACAGAGCGGTACTATTTTACCCCCCCTCCCCCCACCCATGAAGGTTGTGAGGATTGTTTACGCTCAGCCCCACCCCCCGTTGTGATGGAGAGCCACGCAGCCCCTAGCCACAGACAGCCACCAGCCAGTCACGGGCGTGGCGCTGCGCATGGCGGTGACGAGGGTGGCGAGTGCCGTGCGTCGTGGTGGCGTCTGCCCTCTGGGCTGTTCACGTTCACCTCTCTCAGGATGCACCACTCAGATCCACAATCCTCACTGAGGCACCAACATCATCCCACCACGCCCCCACCATCAGCCCAGGGTGTAGGGGCTGAGTGAAAGTTTTATTTAACGAGTACAACAGCGCCATGGAGTCGGCGCTGTAAAACGACAGCAGCCCCGCGTCCCAGTCCAGATGGACCCCGACTCTACGCGGAGGCTGCGGCACCGCCAGTGATGTCACTACCCCGCCATGCCGCACTGAGAAGCTGTCGTCATGTTTCTGTAGACACCAGGAGACGTCACTCAGTCCCAGGAGGCACTCAGCACCACGCCCTCTCCGTGGGATCGTCCCATACGCGACTCCAACCCGACACCACTCCGCGCTCCCCAAGTCCACCTCCCAGTAGTGCTGCCCCGACGAGAAGCTCTCAGAGCACAGGGCTTGGCCCCAGACATCAAAGCGGTGTGGGTGATGGGGGCGACCCTGGGGGACACCGCACTGCGTCACCGTCCTGAGATCCGAGGAAATCTGGAGGTCGTTGCTGGCTGAGTTTGTGTCCAGAGTCGGTGAGCATCCATCTGTGGTGAGTTTTAGTGTACACATACTAATATTAGTTAGTATTAATGTACACACACTAATATTAGTTAGTATTAGTGTACACACACTAATATTCGATAGTATTAGTGTACACAAACTAATATTCGATAGTATTAGTGTACACATACTAATATGCGTTAGTGTTAGTGTACACATACTAATATTAGTTAGTATTAGTGTACACCAACTAATATTCGTTAGTATTAGTGTACACATACTAGTATTAGATAGTATTAGTGTACACATACTAATATTCATTAGTATTAGTGTACACA
>CM025637.2:1280472-1302656 GCA_014621495.2 Entosphenus tridentatus
AGTATTAGTGTACACATACTAATATTCATTAGTATTAGTGTACACACTAATATTCGTTAGTATTAGTGTACATATACTAGTATTCGTTAGTATTAGTGTACACATAATAATATTAGTTAGTATTAGTGTACACATACTAATATTCGTTAGTATTAGTGTACACACACTAATATTAGTTAGTATTAGTGTACACCAACTAATATTCGTTAGTATTAGTGTACACATACTAGTATTAGATAGTATTAGTGTACACATACTAATATTCATTAGTATTAGTGTACACACACTAATATTAGTTAGTATTAGTGTACATATACTAATATTCGTTAGTATTAGTGTACATATACTAATATTAGTTAGTATTAGTGTAAATACATACTAATATTCGTTAGTATTAGTGTACACACACTAATATTAGTTAGTATTAGTGTACAGCAACTAATATTCGTTAGTATTAGTGTACACATACTAATATTCATTAGTATTAGTGTACACACACTAATATTAGTATTAGTGTACATATACTAATATTCGTTAGTATTAGTGTACACATACTAATATTCGTTAGTATGAGTGTACACAAACTAATATTCGTTAGTATTAGTGTACACATACTAATATTAGTATTAGTGTACATATACTAATATTCGTAAGTATTAGTCTACACATACTAATATTTGTTAGTATTAGTGTACACATACTAATATTAGTTAGTATTAGTGTACACATACTGAATTTAGTTAGTTTTAGTGTACACATACAAATATTAGTTAGTATTAGTGTACACATACTAATATTAGTTAGTATTAGTGTACACACACTAATATTAATTAGTATTAGTGTACATGTACTAATATTTGTTAGTATTAGTGTACACATACTGAATTTAGTTAGTATTAGTGTACACATACTAATATTAGTAAGTATTAGTGTACACATACTAATATTAGTTAGTATTAGTGTGCACACACTAATATTCATTAGTATTAGTGTACATGTACTAATTATCGTTAGTATTAGTGTACATATACAAATATTAGTTAGTATTAGTGTACACAAACTAATATTAGTTATTATTAGTGTACACATACTAACATTAGTTAGTATTAGTGAACTCACTAATATTAGTTAGTATTAGTGTACGCAAACTAATATTCGTTAGTATTAATTGTGTGTCACAGCCTTA
Organism: Entosphenus tridentatus; assembly: GCA_014621495.2. Taxonomy (NCBI): domain Eukaryota; kingdom Metazoa; phylum Chordata; class Hyperoartia; order Petromyzontiformes; family Petromyzontidae; genus Entosphenus; species Entosphenus tridentatus. The sequence goes on from CM025637.2 coordinate 1,281,659, forward strand.
CAAACCCTCACACCCAGACACAAACATTGTGTGTCACAGCCTCGCACACTCTCACATCCACACACAGACATTGTGTGTCACAGCCTCGCACAATCTCACATCCACACACAGACATTGTGTGTCACAGCCTCGCACACTCTCACATCCACACACAGACATTGTGTGTCAGCCTCGAATACTCTCACTCCCACACATACACATTGTGTGTCACAGCCTCGCACACTCTCACATCCACACAGACATTGTGTGTCACAGCCTCGCACAATCTCACATCCACACACAGACATTGTGTGTCACAGCCTCGCACACTCTCACATCCACACACAGACATTGTGTGTCACAGCCTCGCATACTCTCACACCCACACATACACATTGTGTGTCACAGCCTTGCACACTCTCACATCCACACAGACATTGTGTGTCACAGCCTCGCACACTCTCACATCCACACACAGACATTGTGTGTCACTCCCCTGCTGGATGAGCGCCTCCCCGTGCCGTGTGCATCCTGGGGGGTTATTTGACCATACTTCACCGCTCTCATCGGTGCGCGTTGGCGATAGTGGGGATCGTTAACGTGGAAGCGTAGTGGTGCAGTACAACAATGGTTCACGCTGCGCTGCCATCAGCTGGTTTCATGTGTAAACATTTGACACGAGGGAGACAAAGGCGGCCGGGCGTGGTGCTAGCCACCCACCTCCTCGTGTGCCGTTCCGGCCTTCAGAGGTGCTGTTGCTACTCGCTGACAACACTTGCCCCAGTACCCAGCAGTAGGGTTCGGTAGAATATTGATACTGTTAAACTCATTTCATGTCACCAGGTAGAGCCCACTGATTCATGTCGCTCTCTTCCAGAGTCTGAGTCTCTTTCTCCGTGGTGGCGTGGATTTTTGTCGGGTTCCTCGCGTTTTTACTTCCACGTTTAGAATCAATTTGTATTCAGAGGATTTGGCTGTTGCTATAAATATCCACGTGATGAGCCACTTCGTAGCGCTGTCATTTGTGATAGTCAGGTCGCTTGCCACAAAAGAGCGACAAGGTTCAGTGGGTTCCTTACCTGGTGAAATATAATGTTGATGAAGATGGGGAGCACAGAAGTGCAGTGCAACACAGCGGGGCACGTGGGTGCAAGACTGAGGAACTCACAGAGGAAAGGCAGGAATCTGTTCACGACCCTTTCAAGGGAGAGGATCGTGGTGGCGTCCAGTGAAGTCGGAGGTGGAGGTGCAGATTCCTTTTGGATCTCTCTCCTGGGACAACCACCAATAGCATCACACGCATCCTCGTTTAACCACAGCATTGGAACACTCAGCACCCATAGCATACACAATCAGTGTCTCACACAGAGCCCGTTTCTCACACACAGCTCGCGTCTCACACAGAGCCCGTTTATCACACACAGCCCGTGTCTCACACGCAGCCTGTGTCTCAGACGCAGCCCGTGTCTCACGCACAGTCAGTGTCTAAGACAGCCTGTATGTCTAATACAGGAACAAACATACCCTGTGTCTAGCACACACAGTACGTGTGTCTAACACACACATCCTGTGTTGTGAGTGTTTAACCGTGAGATGTTAAGCATCTGTACCTGCGCATCTCCTCCAGGTGCCCCTGTGGAAGAGAGTGGAGACAGAGAGGGATCATGAGTGCCGTATCTAACCTTGCACCACGAGTCCCTCTGCCACTGCCCGCTCTGTTGTTCTGGACCCCCAAACGGCGTTTCCACAGAGGCGCTCCCCACCTGCAGGAAGGCGAGCGAGTCCCTCTCGTGCTGCAGTGCACGAAGGCGAGCGGCCGCCGCCTGGAGCTCCCCGATCTCCTGCTTGTGACGAGCGATGTCCTTGTCGATCCGGGACAGCAGCTCATGCTCCTTCACGGCCACGCATTGGAGAGCCTCCCTCTCGTCCTCGTCCAGAGCCTTCCTTAGGCGGGCGAACTTGCCCGTGATGCGACCCCTGATCCCGGCCACCGATTCCTGTGGAGACGCGGGCACCACGGTTGGCTCCTTGAGCCATGAGTCACTCCATGTGTGCGTGTTGGCGCCGTGGTGGCTAGGAGATGTTGACTCCCTCGCCTGGTATACAGCAGGTCGGGGTTCGATCCTGACCCTGACGTCTGTATATTTGGAGTTTGTTCTCTCTGTAGTCGTATGGATTTTTCTCCGGGTCTCCCTCTTTTTGCCTCCACATTTAGGGTCAACGTCGCACTTTTACAGTATTTGGCTGATATCACATTTCACGTTACAATTAGCCACTTTGTTGAGATATAATTTGTAATAGCCAGGTCGCTTCTGAAAAAATAACTACGTAGCTCAGTGGATCCGTTCCTGGTAAGATAAAAAATGAGTTTAGTCTATGGGTCTCTATGGGTCTCTATGGGTCTCTACGGGTCTCTAAGCCTCTCTCGGGGTCTCTATATATCTCTGTATATTTGTGTGTCTCTATGGTGTCTAGGTATCTCTATGGGTGTAGTATGTATATGGGTGTCTATGGATCGAAATGGGTCTCTATGTATATTTTGTTGCTGCTATACATTTCCACGTGATAATAATGATTTCAGCAATTTGGTTGATCTGTAATTCGTGATTGCCAGGTCGCTTCTGAAAAAGAGCTACACATCTCAGTAGGCCTTACCTGGTAAAATAGTAAAATAATATCCCCTAGTGATGAATCATGCCCCAGTGACGAGGCGCCCATGGGACTGAGTAGATCTGTAATAAAGGTCGTTGAGGCGACTTCTGGAATCCGGTCTTTTATGCAACTTTGCATTACAGCTTTCCTTCACGCTGCTGACAGCGTGAGAGGGACTGATAGAGACACACTGCCACGTGGCAACCCGGAGCACCGCTCATGCGTGGCCCCTTTCCTCCGTTCGTTCCCGTTCTGACCCAGTGTCGTCCGTCTCCACCCCTATTTAATACCCGGGTCACGTGGTACGTTTCCATTAATCCTGGTTAGCCTCTATGGAGGCTCCCGGGACCACGCCCCTGACTCGTCTCCCCATTGGCTGTGGCTAACCAGCTGTCACCTTTCCATTACGTCAGGACCACGCCCCTAGGCTTCCCCCCATTGGCTATGAACCAGGACCGGCAGAGCCAATCGTCGTGACGAGTTGTAATCCGTCAACGACCCATATATAACCTCACATTACATCACCTCCCCCCCGGTGTAAAAAGTCAGCCGTCTCGGCTGGGAAAAGGGGTGACAGGCCGAATCCCTGTGAATAATCTTAGGGCGTCTGAGACGCATTAACAAGGTAAGGGGGAGTAGGCGTCAACGCGCCGAGGAATGTAAAACATTAACAACAGCCATACATTAGGGCGCCCCTGGAGCGCAGTAACACCAGGGTGACAGACCGCAAGGCAAGCAGTATTAGCGAAACGGGAGAGACTTCGACCGCGTACGCGACGCCGGACCCTCTCCTTTCGTTCGTGGTTGCCTCGCTGACTGTTCAGCAGGAGGTGGTTGCCGTGGAGAAGTAGAAGTTTCGGTTTCCATTGTATCTGGGACAGGCCCCTTTGGAGGTGGAACGTCCGGGGTCTCGTCGTCCTTCAAAACCTGTGCGTCTGCGGGGGGTAGAACACAGCCCCGCTGGGGATCAATTGGCTCAATTGGCGAGGCAAGTGGCACATTCGGCACGCCAGACCCCGGCAGGTCAACAAGTGGAGATGAAGGGCCAGCACGCGGGTCAACGTAGGACTTGAGCCGCGATGAATGGACATACCAACAACGTTGGCCGTACTGGATGCGAACACTCTGGGGATTCAGAATGTCCACCAGCCTCACAGGCCCCCGCCAAGGCTTGTGCAGTTTAGGGGACGTGCCCACTGGCACCTGAGGGCAATGGAGCCATGCCAGATCGCCCACCGACCAGGGCATGTCAGTTCGCGATCGACGCGCATACCTCTCGTTCCTTGCCTGTGTACATCTGGCGGCCTCTCGCGCCTCTGTAACCCGTTTAAGCGAGTCCTGTACATGATCAGGCAAGGAAGGGGATGGTTGTTTACCCGCCGCACCCAGTTGTACATCAATCGGGGGTACATTCTCACGGCCATACATCAGGAAAAATGGCGAATATCCTGTGGATGCGGTATGCCGCCAGGACGCCCGGTATGTGCAAGTCCCAATCGGTTTGTTTTTCACTCACCGTGTGACAAAACATGGCCGAAAGGGTGCGGTTGAACCGTTCCACCATGCCATCCGTTTGCGGATGGTAAGGGGAAGTACAGATTTTCTTTGTGCCCAGCGCGGCGCATACATCCTTGAGCAATTTGGAGGAGAAGTTACGTCCTTGATCCGTGAGCAGCCCTTCTGGTGCTCCTTTATCCATGATGTAACCATTCAAGAAAGCCTCTGTGATGGACGAGGCCGTTTGGTCAGGCAGAGGCCAGGCCATAGGCCAGCGAGAAAAATATTCGACCCCGACCAAAAGGTATTTGTTTCCCCTAGCCAATGGAGGGAACGGGCCCAGGATGTCCAGAGCAATTAGCTCATTAATACGGGACACCTCAATCGAATGTATTGGTGGAACATAATTTTGACGAGGCGGTTTCCTCTTGGCACAATCATGGCATGACCGGATACAGCTAGTGACATTTGCCATCATGCCGGGCCAAAAAAAATCCTGCATCGCGGCCAACGTTTTCTGCACGCCGAGGTGCATCAGTTTGTCGGCGTGCAGAGCGTGAACGGTCAGACACTCCATCCGTACACATCAATAGTCCCGCCTGGCCCCGGAACATCTGCCATTTCCATCCTGCCAAATGAGATCTCGGTTTCCCGATCAGTTTCCGCAGCGGAGCCAGAGAGGCATCGGCCTCCTGCTCACGTAGCCACACTGAGTGTGGCAAATGCAGCGTGTCGTCGGCACCAACGGGTACATCCTGGCCTTCATCGTTCGACATCGCCCCCATAACCGGACAGGGCGAGGTAGGCAGCGCTGCACAGCGGTGCATACTCGTCAGACAGGCACAGGGAGGAGTCGGGGGCAACCTGGAGAGAGCGTCCGCGTTGCCATGGCGAGTACCCTTGCGGTACGTGATATCGAAGGAAAATTCCTGTAATGATTCCAACCACCGAGCCAATTGACCCTTAGGTTGTTACAATTTCAACGAATATTGCAAGGCCGCGTGGTCAGTGTGTATGAGGAATTTCCTTCCATACAGGCACGGCCGTTACCGGCGAACAAAATGTACGATTGCTAACAGTTCCCGTCGCGTCACGCAATATCGCGTTTCGGCAGGGGACAGAACCCTGCTGCCATATGCCACCACTCGCTCGACCCCGTCTTTCTGTTGCGACAAAATGGCTCCTATCGCTAGCATCCGTGTCAAGGATGAACGGCTGGGAAAAGTCCGGGTAGTCGAGCGTTGGCGCGGTGGCGAGGTGATCCCGAAGAGAGTGAAAAGAGTGCTCCTCTTCCGGGCCCCATTTAAATCTCTGATTTTTCCACATCAGAACATGCAGTGGCTTAGCCAGCATCGCGAAGTTCTTAACAAAACGGCGATAGTAGGATGCGAACCCAACAAACCGCCGTACGTCACCCACCAAAGTGGGTGTGGGCCACTCTCGGACACACGCCGTTTTCTGAGGGTCCGTGGACACACCGTCAGAGCTGACGATGTGACCCAAGTTTCGGACGGACCGTTGCAAAAGGTGGCACTTTTTCGGTTAAAATTTTAGGTCAGCTGAGCACATACTCTGAAAGACAGTCTCCAGGAGTTGGAGGTGTTCTTCGAACATGCGGCTGAATACGATGATATCGTCCAAATATATGAGGCATGTTTCCCACTGCAGCCCCACTAGTACCAGTTCCATCAAGCGTTGGAACGTCGCCGGTGCCACATTCAAGCCCATAGGTAAACGGTTAAACTCAAAGAGGCCTTGTGGCGTGCGGAACGCCGTTTTTGGTTTGGACGCATCATCGAGGGGAAGCTGCCAAAACCCAGATGACAGGTCGAGGGTGGAAAAAAATTTTGCCCCTGACAAAGCGTCCAACGAATCGTCCATCCGTGGCAAGGGGTATGCATCTGCCACGGATATCTTATTTAATCGGCGGAAATCTACACAAAACCTCGTCCCACCATCCTTTTTCTTAACCAGCACCACCGGCGCGCCCCAAGGACTGTTGGATGGCGAAATTATATCGGCCGCCAACATGTCTTCCACCATGCCGCGCACGCGTTCCCTTTCAGCAGGGCTCATGCGATGCGGGTGCATACAAATCGGTTCTGCCGCACCGGTGTCAATATGGTGCGACAAGAGCGAGGTATGGCCAAGATCCAAATCTTTTTTACTGAAAACGTCAGCGTACTCCAACAATAATGAATACAAAACACTCCTTTGCGTGGCCGACAAAGATGTATTTTCCCCGAACAATTCTGCGATCCATCGATCGTGTGATCGATCGTATCGAGGCCCGCCAGCGGCCCTTTTAGTGGGTGGTTTACCCTCAAAGCTGGTGAAATCGGTAGTGGCGTGAGCCAATACCGATCCAGCCGGGACGACGACCCGGCTCGGGCCCCCATTTAACACTTGTATGAATGGGCGCTGACCAGGCCGAACGATAGTTTGAGCCGCTACTAGGGAAAAGGATCTTGCCACCGAATTCGACGGGGACAACAGCACACCCGTCGCACCGTCCGCAGCATCCAAACGCTTCCAGTAACGCAGCGGAACAAACATTTGCGAGCCCAACAGCACCTCCACCGTGGCAGCAACAATCGCGTTAACCGCGTTACCCGGGGGCGAACGGCCCAGCAGGGAAGGCAGGAACGACATTCTACGGCCCCCTGGCATTTCTAAGCAACCTTTGTCGACGAGTATCTTAACTGGCATGCGGCGCAAGAAATCGGTGCCCAATAGGCATGGGACGGCCAGTGAACGTGAGATCAACACTGGTCCCTCCGTGGTGATATTCCCGATAGCAATGCGCACATCAACTCGCCCAAAAATACCAATGCTACCCCCATTAGCAGCAATGCACGCATCATTAGCCGGTTGGATCCGTGACATAGGAATGGACAGGAGATGAAAAACAACATCGGAAATGATGGTGGCAGATGCGCCAGTGTCTACCAAAATACGAATCGTCGAGGACCCCGACGCGGCTGCCACCACCCTACGGGCCAATTTTTTCCATTGTGTCGCAGAGTGCGGCATCGACACAGGTACACGACAATTACCGTCCGGAGTGCAAACATGTGTGCGAGTGGATGGGTGATGTGACAAGACCTGCCGGGTATCTGATGTGTGCCGACTTGCCCGAGGGTGCCGTAGATCCGCGTCCAGTGGAGGAGATGGAAGCCGGCCCGACGGGAGCTGAGAAGGCAGAGGTCGGCAGCGGCAAGCCCGGGCAAAATGGCCTTGTCGGCTACACTTAAAACACGTGGCCACCATCGCCCGGCGGTCGGTTGTCCCGGTCTCTGCACGTGGTCGTCCGGCCCCATCACGCTGGTTGCACAGCCGGCATTTCGGGACCCAGCGAGGAACAGCAGCCATCACCTCGTCGTCGCTGGAGTCATTGGAGCCGTGGACGACCCGACGTGGAGACCACCCCAATGATGGACCGTATATTTCGGGATTCCCCGTCCATGCCGTCATCTGATCCCAGCGTTTTAGGTTGAACTTGGCGTCCAAGCAGCGTGCGACCCATCGCGACGTTAGCGGTTCGTGGCCGCACACCGGCAACGAGATGTTAAGTTCCTGGGCCAGCTCAATCATTCTGGAAAGTATGAGAGGATCCAGGAGATCAGCTGACAAGTCGGGGTAGGCGGCCATGGCAAGCGTTAACAGCGCCCCTAGGTACGCCAAGGGCGATTCCTCTGGTCCTCGACGACGTGACATAAATTTCCTGGTAGCCGCCATCGGCGGTTCGTAAAACTCCGCCATTTCCGTGAAAGCGTCACGAATGGTCTTCTTCTTGGTCGCTGGGATGGATCGAAAAACCACCAGGGAGACATCATCTAGCAGCGTGGGCAGCGCCTCCAGTGCCTCCGCCTCCGTCCTTCGTACGGATCGAAAGGCTGACTCGAACCGCCACATGAACGCACTCCAATCGCCCCCGGCGACAAATTCCTTGATTTGAGGAAGGCGATGTCCACGGTGAATGTTCGACGCCTCGAGCGTCTCCATTCCCGCTTCCCGCGTATTTCGCGGCTCCATCAAGATGGCGTCCAGCAGGCTTGTGGCAGCAACCCCACCCAAGATGGCGTCCGGCGGCTTCATCGTAGCAGCCCTGCCCAAGATGGCGTCCGGCGGCCACGTGGTAGCAGTCCCTCCCAAGATGGCGTCCGGCGGCTTCATCGCAGCAGCCCCGCCCAAGATGGAGGCCTCTCCCTGCGCGACTGAAAAAATGGCGGACGTCGATTCCCACTGAAAATCCTGGTCATCGGCACTTGGTTGAAATCCACGCGGCCGCCCGAGGGCCGCTGAGGATGCGACCGCCGTCACCAGATTCAGCAAAATAGCACGGAGCAAATCAATTTGCTCCGCCAGTCGCCGCCATCCCTCGTCCGCAGTCAAGGACGTCGCTCCTCCAGCCTGTCGGCGATGAGCGGCGTCGGGGAGAGCAGCAGCCGGAGGCAGAGGACCCGCAACTCCCAGCAGCTCGTCCTCGTCCGCCTCAACCTTTTCCTCTGACGAAGGGTCCGGTGGGTTCTTCTTCTTAAGGTGCTTGGACATCTTAAAGGATCGTCCAAACGGTCTCAAGAGATACTTCTGACACCAATGTAATAAAGGTCGCTGAGGCGACTTCTGGAATCCGTCTTTTATTCAACTTGTATCACAGCTTTCCTTCACGCTGCTGACTGGCAGCGTGAGAGGGATAGATAGAGAGAGACGCACTGCCACGTGGCAACCCGGAGCCCCACTCACGTGTGGCCCCTTTCCTCCATTCGTTCCCGTTCTGACCCCGTGTCGACCGTCTCCATTCCTATTTAATACCCAGGTCACGTGGTACGTTTCCACTAATCCTGGTTAGCCTCTATGGAATATTCCAGAGGCTCCCGGGACTACGCCCCTGACTCGTCTCCCCATTGGCTGTGGCTAAAGCCACCAGAACCAATCCTCTACAACCAGCTGTCACCTTTCCATTACATCAGAGCCACGCCCCTAGGCTTCCCCCCATTAGCTATGAACCAGGACCGGCAGAGCCAATCGTCGTGACGAGTTGTAATCTGACAACGACCCGGATATAACCTCACATTACAGATCCCTGCCAAAGGGGCAAGAGGGGTGCCGCTCTCTTCTTATTTCTCCCCTAGAGGGCGCTGGGGTCGTGGATGTTGAGACTCGGGCACTCGAGGTCTGGTGGGGGCCCCCTCGTGGGTCCGACGAGATGTAGCGAGATGTTAACTACTTCGCCTGGTGTACAGGGGGTCGTGGGTTCGACAACGATCCTGATGCCTATGTGGAGTTTTCTCCGAGTCCTCTGGATTTTCCCTCCACATTTAGAATCGGCGTATCCAGGTCAGGTTTAACCATAAGTCCCAGTCGGGTTAAGAATCGAAGGCATTCGTTATCTGCTGTGAAGAACCCACAGGGCCCAAGAGTGTCTTCGGGTTGCGTTTAGAGTACAGTATTTAAAGTATGTTGCCGCTATCAATTCCCACCTGTTAAGCCATTTCATTCAGCTATCATTTGTGATATTCAGGTTCCTTCTGGAAAAGAGCTACAATGCTCAGTGGGGCCTTACCTGGTAAAATAAAAAATTGTTTAGTCTATGGATCTCCATGCATCTCTGTTTGTCCCTATGTATCACAATTTATCCCTATGTATCTTTAAGTGTCTCTATATATCTCAATGTATCCCTATGTATCTCTATGGGTCTCTAGGTATTTATTTGGGTCTTTTTGTACCTATCTTTGTCACTATGTATCTCTATGGGTCTCTATGTATCTCTATGGGTTTGCTGTATATATTTGTACGTGATGATCATGTCAGCCACTTTGTTGAGCTGTTCTCATTTGTCACAGCCAGGGTAGCTTCTGAAAAAATCTACACAGCTCATTGGGGCCTTACCTGATTAAATAAATAATTGTAGTTTAAATAGACTCATGGATGGCGTGAGGTTCAGCTGTGCGATGTTCAAGCCTCTGCGTCTGTGCCAATGCAGTGCAACCAGCTGCACCACAGCTCCACCCTGACAATCCTGGGCACTTTATGTAATTTTTGTGCCACAGGAGTGAAAGACGCAATACTGAGTAACCCGACCTTTTGGCAGGCTCGCCGATGCGGTTTTCGAATGCGGTAAACGTGTAACCCCCTCGTGGTTAATGTTGAGTTTGAAAGTTAATGATATAGTTATAGTAAGAGGCATCAAATTTATGAATCTGCACAAAATTCGTTTGAATGCATTTTTACCGCCACGACTTCCACACTGGGTGGAGGTCACAGGGGTCAAAGAGCCTGGACCTGACACGGTACCTGCGCCTCCTTGCGAGCAGCCTCCATCCGCTTCACGGACTCCTCAGCCTTTTTCTTCTTCTCCTCCAACGCTCGCGTCTCCTCCCCAAAGTGCGTCTGTAGTGAGAGACGAGACGTCACCTAGGGGAGATTCCAGCCCCCTGAGCCACCCCTCACACCGCCCTTCCTTCCACACCGACCCCTCCACAGCGAAGGCCCTCATCTTCAGGCTGCCTCCCTACGGCGACTGAGATGGGATAAATAGGGAGTGGGCAAGCTGATGCCTCGTTGCAGCAGCAGCCGGTGGGAGCCGTGCTGGTTTGGTGTCCCTATCGACTCATATCCAAGGGCCCATGTGCCCACAACTGTCTAGTTTAGAAGATAATGTGGTGCCAGGACTGTCGAGCAACTCCGCAAGCCCCGCGATTCCTTCCCGGCCTCTGCACTAAAAACATACCTGCACGCAGCACACCCACATATTGTCCTGGCCGGGGATTAGGGATCAATCACCCAGCGGTGCGCGCGTGGTTACATGTGTGGGAAATACACGCCTGAAAGGGCGCACGTGTGCATGCCACCGCGTTCGCTTTTGTGGTGGTGTACGTAAGCGTGTGTGAGATAACCCCGGGTGGTGGTGAGCCAGCCAATTAGCTATGTCCCTCCGAGAGGGCCCTGGCGCGGGGGGGGGGGGGGCTCGCGGGGGGGGCCCGGCAAGAGGTGGCCGACGAGGAGGAGGGGGGTGTGGATTGGGTGGACATCGCACCCCGCCCGCTCACAGGGATTGGTTAGGCAGGTGTCGGCCCCCACAATAACTCAAGTAGAATTGTCTATTAAGTGGCTGTGATATCGGTGTCAAACATCTATCCACTTAATTTCTTTATATGGCATTTAGGTTAAGTGAGAGCCTGGCATGCAATACATCCTAAGGCAGTTTCCTAAAACGCCAACCAGGAGATGAGGTATACAAAGCAAAGATTCAACAGAGAGAACATGAACACACAATTATGTTTTTTTCATCAGATGTTTGTTAGCCGAGTGACAGATTGGTCAGATCGTGTTGCGTTGTCTCACTCTAAGGGCCTCACCTTCCATGTCTCGTGCTCCTTTTTCAGCGTCAGGACCTTGTGTCCTGTGTGGTCACCTGCGATGGTGCAAGTCGAGCAGACCAGGCTGCTGTCTACTGTGCAGTAGAATTCCAGCTCCCTGCTGTGCTCCCGGCACCGCCGCTCCTCCAAGTTCGCGATGGGAGCCACCAGGACGTGGTCACTCAGCCTGAGATTGTCCAAGTGAGGCCTCGCATGCATCGCACAGTAGGACATCTCACATCTCAGGCAGGTCCTCACTGCAGGGGTCTGGCCGTCAGTACAGATGTCACACACGACGGCCGTGGCCATCCCGTCTCCAACTCTGAGCTGCTCCGCTAGGTTGGCGAGTGCCACGTTCCTCCTCAGCTGGGGTCGCACAGGGAAGGTCGCTCGGCACTGCGGGCAGCTGAAGCTGCTCGCCGTCTCCCAGGCGGCCTCCAGGCACTGCCGGCAGAACGAGTGTCCGCAGCTCAGCGTGGAGGGGCAGACGAACGTGCCCAGGCAGATGGAGCAGCGCAGCTCACTATCCACACTCTCACTGGGAGTCGCGCTCGCCATGACTCATGGCGTTGCTGGGATCACTCGCTGTGTGGCTCAGAGAGACGCTGGACCATGACCTCTCTCTTATAGCGACGGTGAAGAAGGAAGTAAAATACTTAAAATATTTTCGTTGTCGTCACTGACATCACGAGACACTGCCCAGAATGTGAACCCATGTCCTTGGTACGCAAACAGCAGCTTCAAGGTTAACATGGTTACAGTTCACACCTTGACATGAACAAATATATGAATTTGAAGAAATTAGTGTTATTGTTAATATAAATCGGTGAGGCTCAGCTGCGGTGGCTCATTCATGAGATGAGTATCGAGAAATAAACTCATACTGGTAGGAACCTCCTGGTTCCACCATCCCACAGGGGATTATTGTGTCCGTCTGTCCGTCGTGCATCCAAAAATGGGAGGGGTGGGGCTGGGTGGAGAGAGGAGGGTGGGGAGGGGCTGGGTGTGGAGGGAGGGGCTGGGTGGGGAGGGGAGGGTGGGGAGGGGTTGGGTGGGGAGGGTGGGGCTGGGTGGGGAGGGTGGGGAGGGGCTGGGTGGGGAGGGGCTGGGTGGGGAGGGTGGGGCTGGCTGGGGGGTGGGAGGGGTGGGGCTGGGTAGGAATGGGCTGCTCACCCCGTGGTGCCCTTATAAAACTCAACGTTTAACCTACTCACGCCGGCTTGTGCCCGCCCTCACAGTCGGGCATATTTGCGGAATACACCACGCCACCGTTGACCCTGGCCATTGACCGAGCAACCCAACGTTCCTACCAGCTCCCTCCGCAGGAATGTGTTTCTACAGTTTAGGGCACAAGTTGGTGTTCATGGCAAGAAATAGCAATGGATTGGGTGCTGGGAGATGTTATCTCGCTCGCCTGATGCCTGCTTTATATTTAGAGTTTGTGTCTTTGAGACTTTTTCTTGCAGAATTATCTATCACCAACTCTACCTGCCTCCATCACCCACTATTGGCGATGTAAGAATCTCTCACCCTCCCCTTGGCCGAGACTGGAGATCCCTGTCCCAATCATTCACAGCCTCACCCATCGCTTATTTCACCTGCGTTGTTTCACATTCACACGCACGGCTATTGTACATGTGTCTTCCATCCATCTTTCTACATCCCCCTCCCCAAGTGGTCTGGTCTTAACTCATCACACCACGCTGCTCCTCTAGCGTGTTGAGGCACAGCGTGGTGCAATGCACAGGCATCATGGCAGCTGAAAAAACCTGACGGCCGCTCCTCAAGGCTTTTCAGAACAACCAGAAGTGCACTTCCCCGAGTAGATCCCATTGTCCTAAGAAGTTGTTTGCTTTCAAGGGCGACGTTGCCAGAAAACAACATAAAAGCGTTCCATAATTAGATACCAACTGACTGACCCAATCATACACTCATGCAATCACACACTCACTCGTCCACCCACTCAACCACTCACTCACCCACTTATACATCCACTCACGCATTCACCCACCCTCTCACTCGCCCAATCATTCACCCATCCTCCCATTCACCCACTCTCTCACACACTTCAGAATCACTTCCCTGACTAGTGCCAACTGAGCTAAGAAACTCATTTTCAAGGACGATCCCGCCGGCAGTTGTGGGCAAGTTTTTGTCGTTGGCCCTCCCCAACTCTTTGCCTGCCATGAGACCCAGCAACCAAAATAACAAGAAGAGAATGTTTTTGAGAAATAGCAAAAAAATGTAATCTATATTTCAAGAGCCACTACAATGCAGGTCATTACAAGACGTGTGTATGTGTCTTGCACTTATTTGGCACCGTACTTAGCCAACCGTTTAAATCATAGGTGCGGGAGAAGGAAATCAAACAAAATACAATAATCATCAGTTCTAAAGAAAATAGTTTGTTAATCTCGATTATTTAACAGCATATAACTCTAGTGCAGTGGTTCTTAACCTTGTTGGAGGTACTGAACCCCACCAGTTTCATATGCGCATTCACCGAACCCTTCTTAATTGGAAAAAATTAAATAAGATTTTTTCAAATTTACTGGTGCACAAAATGAACCGTGCATCAACATCACTGTGTTCAAAGAACAAAACCAGCAAAACATGATTTTCACTGTTGTATATGTGCCGGATTATGAAATTTTGATAAAAATAATAAAAATTAATAACATTGTGATAAATGTATAAATCGCATAAATTATGTTAATGTATGTAGTTATATGGAGAAATTATAATAATCGCGGAGATAATCGTATTAATTTATGCGAATGCTTGCAATTACGTCAATGTGTGCAGTTATGATAATTAGGCTTAGCTTCGTTATCCAGAGTTGTATCAATCAGGATAAAACGATTATCTTTGATTAAACATTTATTGATTATCTTAGTGTTTTTGTGTTATGTTAGGTCTTCAAATTCATATCTCATCGCAGGTTACAGTTCTTATGAATACGACAGTTTTGCATGGACTGGGAAAGAAGCACTCGAACACTTGGTGTTAAGCAATTTTAATTCTAAACAAACATATGACACTGTAATATGCAAAGGCAAAAGTATACGTCAATAGATTAATCGGCAAGATTATGCAATTAACGAAAATAAATTACTAAAACATTTCTTATTCATGTAACTCGACGGCAGCAACTGCTTTGCACGATCAGTTGATATTGAACGCACCACCTTGAAATGGCAACCCTTTTTGAATCACAAAGATAACTTTTTGAAAGTCTTATTCGTGTGCGTGTTGTGTGTGCGTTGTCCCCTTTGTAAAAAATTTTTTTAGAGCCGGGAGTTGTGTCGTTAGCTTGTGGGGTGGGGGAGGGGTTATATCACCAGCAACCAGAGGTTCCCTTTCGCTTGGGCGTGGCTGCAGCGAGCCCGCCTGCTTTCTCTCTCCACTGCTAGATTGAGCGGCGTTGGCACGATGTTCGCCGTCGTGGTGTGCGATGATTCCGTCGTCGGATAGCGCGCAGCTCCTTCACCGCTGGATGACGAGTCGGCACGACGCTCGGTGACGCCCGGGTCGTGCTGCTCGTGCGCTCTCTCTCTGCTGCTGGATGACGAGTTGGCACGACGCTCGCCGACGTGGTGCACGATCATTCCGTCGTCGCTGCTGTATGTCTTGTCTGTTCTCACTGGGTGTTGGTCGGTGTGTGTGTATCAAACACACGGCGCATTCGATGGCGCTCTCTCTCTCTTGGTGGCAGCTCCAGGCTTCTCCACTGCTAGATGATTGAGTCGGCACGATGCTCGCCTTCGGCGGTGCGCGATGATATCGTCGTCGGATAGCGCACAGCTCATCCGCTGCTGCTCGTCCTTTGCGATACTCGCTTGGTCGACGCTTGGCGATTTCCGCCCTTTCCTACAGGTTGATTGCTTGTTGTCACTCGTCACTCTCTCTCTCTCATTTCTCCGTGCTTTCCTTTGTTCGTGCAGCTGCCAGCTTCACTCGCACTTAACCACACCTTGCCACTTCGTTCTGCGAGAAGCGACACCGGCCATCGGTATCAGACTTCTGCGACTCCAACGACCCCTCCTCGTTCCATCTCTCCTCGAGGCACGATGCGCCCCAGCTTCCCTTGCGAGCCCCGTCGCAACGCCGCGTCGCAAGCCGAGTTGCAAGACTGGGCGTGACTCGAACCAGACTGCTCACAGACTTCTGCGCGTTTTTGCTTAACTCAAAAACGTGAACACCCTCTTCTCTCTCCGCGTCTCTTGCGAGAGGAAAACAAGCAAGTAAACAGACGCCCTCGGAATGTCAGCACAGACCCCCCTCGCGACCCTTTCTACCCCCCTAAGTATTTATGGTGCCATCTGTTTGTGCCGGACCGTTGGAGACAAAGGTGGCTGATGAGATTTTTGCAATACATTTATGTGGTCCTGTGTGTTACATTTATTATTGATATTTCTTATGAGTTCCCTCGGTCTTAGTATATCGTGTTTATTATTCGGTATATGTTTAATGAATATTCGTAATGATCTTCGTTACATCATTATTTTGAAGGCTTTGCCAAGTTAGGTTATGCGTTTGTCTCCTGGGATTGGTGTTTTATTCTGAGTTATATTTTAATGTCCTGAGGTTAAGTGTAACTAAGTTTCCACTTAAGCTTTCTGGAATTCGTATTCTTTACTTTTTAGGAAGTTCATGTAGATAGAAACATACAATAAAAAATTATATATATGCGGTGGATACGAGTAAAATAAGGGAATTACTAATAAAAAACCCCTATTGTAGGCTGCATTCTTATACCGTTGGTTGATTTTTTTGTTTGTAAATTTTCTACTTTTCTACTTTTCGTTAAGGAAAACGTTAAAGAAAACGCGAGTTGCAAATGTTGTTTTTCTCTGCTCTGCACGTTATCCGTGCATCTCCAGACGTCTTGGGAAGGTTAGCCATCGACCTTTTGTCCATCTGGATGTCTTTGACCTCTCTGTGCTCCGAAATCGTGCCGTTTAATGGCCCTCTCCGTTTCACAGATTCCTGGTGTGCTTGTGAGGAGTATGGCTGTTTTCATGATTTAATTAAAAAATATATATAGATATTAAAAAAACTATTTTTTTTTGCCTAATATTAATAACGAAAAACAGGGCATAGATACAACATCACACAAAAACAAAAACATAATAATGAATACTTACTGCAAATCAGTGTGACTTCTGCTGTTGCCTTTCAGAGACCAGTTCAGAAATGTGCGGCTTCACCTTGGCAAGTGCCACTCTCATATCATTTCCGCAACAAAGTCTGTTCCTTTTCTTCGTTTTTATGTCCAGCATCCAGGGCTTTCTTAGCAATAACAGGGTACGTTACCATTTGTTGACACCAAAACGTTGAGAGCGTTGTTGTTCTGAAGAGTTGCTGTTGAACCTGGCTCTGCTGAATTTCAATGATTTTGTCGAGGTATTCATCATTGACATCTGCTGTCTCAACACTAAACGTGAACGGCTGTCTCACCCATGCTGGATATGACTCTCTTGTAGGGAAGTATCCGTCGAGAGACTTTGCAAGCTCATCTAAGTGCGTGGCAATTGCTTGCTTCAGTTCCGCTGGTACAGAAATGTCTCCGATTCCAGATACATCTTCGATCTTACTTACATAGTCTTCCAGCAGGGGAAAGTTTGCGAAGTTATCGTTCTCTGTTCGTCGTTTCCATAACGGTAGCTTTTTTTGAAAAGCCTTCAGGTTTTCTTCCGCTTCAATGATGTTGACTCCACCGCCCTGCATCTGCTGATTGAGATGATTGAGAGCTGCGAAGATATCAGCCATGTACGCTAAAATGAGAATGAACTCAGAATTTTTGAAGCAATCTGCATGACAATGTTGGTGCTCTTGCAAAAACAGGGCTAATTCCACACGCATGGCAAAAACACGATTCAGCACCTGTCCCCGGGATAACCACCGAACGTTAGAATGGTACAGAAGTACCTCGAATTCAGAGCCCATTTCTTTACACAGCTCACTGAAGATGCGGTGCCTCAGAGCACTATTTCGCACATAGTTCACGCATTCCACTACAATTTTTAATACTTCTATCAGTTTTGGAGGCAAGGTTTTTGTTGCCAACGCATGCCTGTGCAGAATACAATGCGTAACAATGATGTGTGGTGCATCGGCTTTCACTAGCGCACCAAAACCAGACTTTCTTCCCGGCATGACTGGAGCTCCGTCCGAACAAACTGCAGAAACCATATCCTACGAAAGATTGTTGTCTTTGAAGAAGTCATCCACAAGTTTCTTCACATCGGCTGCCTTAGTTGTTGTTGTAAGAGGCTTACAAAATAAAAAATCTTCCTTTATCACGTCGTCTTTCACATAGCGCACGAATACAGCAAGCTGGCTTAGATTGGAAACGTCTGTGGTCTCGTCGAGTTGGAGGCTGAATTTTGCCGGGCTTGAAATCAGATCTGCAACTACTTGAGCCAAGATGTCTTTGCTCATGTCCTCTATTCTGTTGCTGATGGTGTCATTTGAAAGAGGAATTTGGGATAACTTAACTTCAGCCGCTTTTCCCAGCATGATATTCGCCATCTTCAACACAGCTGGTTTTATGAGTGTTTCACCAATGGTGTGTGGTTTGCCCTGCTTTGTGATAAGGTAAGCAACTTCGTACGATGCTGTGAGGATCGGTTTGTTGATGGGTACAAAGCCGAGAACAGGCAGAGTAGCCTTATCATCGAATCTGGCTCTCTTCACCTTGAATTCAGCGAGCGTTGTGTTCTTGTATTCCTCATCTCCATGCAGCTTAAGGAAGTGTTCCCTTAGTTTTGCCGGTGCTAGACTAGAATTGCTCAACTTGGCATTGCAAATCATGCAGTTAGGACGCTGACTCCCATCACGTTCCGTTATACATGTGAATCCATATTGTACATATTCGTCCGACCACTTTCTTTTTTTGCTCGACATAGTTAGTATAAAGGGATTAAAATATTAAGAAAGAAATCACACGATGTACCATCACGACAGTCACAAGTCGACTACCGAGCGTACCAAATTCCCTGCAGCACAGATAGGCCAAGCAATGTAGTGTGATCACTTGCAGCCAATGATGGCCAAGCCGGACGTGTCATCACGAATCATATGAGTCGGGTGTGTGTCTTAACCTCCGCCGAACCCCTGAGACTGACTCACCGAACCCCTGTGGTTCGATCGAACCCAGGTTAAGAACCACTGCTCTAGTGGCTTCCTAACCAAACTGGATCAGTCTTGCACTCAGACGACAGCTGGTGGGATGCGTTGTGCATGGCTTGTACGAGTGGCATTTCTGTATGGGGGTGTTTTGCAATCAGGTTGATGGGTTACATTTTGAAGGCATTTTTTTAATTACGCATGAAGCTCATTTTTTTTTTTGCCATGCGTCAATCGGTGCCCTGGACAGCCTTTAGCTAATGAGAGTGGTTCCATCTAGGGGGACATTTCCCAGGTAAAATATTTGAATATTTTAACCACAAGCCACCCTCGTTGCTTTGGAAACGGTGGTCGTCTAGCACGCGGTAAACTTGCATGGGGGCTAAAAACAAGTCAGCTCAGCTTGTGAAAAATATAATTAATCCGTTAAGGAGCACAGAGTTATGCGATGGTAGCAAATGTCGTTCCAACAAAGACAACTCGCCCACCACTCGCACTAAATATTATTTATTTAAATGGTTTCTCTACTTCGATTTAAAGCTTTCGTGACTGCAGGGATTCATCTTCTTGGTTCTTTCGGTAAAGTCACGTAGGAGGGAAATAATTAAATAATAAAAATTAAACATTTAATAATTCTCACGACGTTTCGGCCACAACGCAAGTAGCCGTCCTCAGGTGAAAACCAGGTCTGTCGAGGCGACAGCGTCTGAATGAAAAAGCACACGTGCTTGGAGCATGTATATAAGCTGGGTTGGAATGGGGGAAGAAAGGGGGAGCCTTAACAAAATAATATGCATATGAAGAGGAATTTAGCATATTTATGGGAAATGCAGGTATGTGATTCGTACTGCATATGCCCGTGCATTATGCAGGATTAGCAGCATCAGTATATAGTACGGTGTAGACTCGTGCGATGTAAGAGAATAAAGTTTAGATGGAAGCATATAATATTTTTTACGACGTAGAATTGTAATGTATTACTTACTGTTAGTAACTCAGCTTATTGTAGAGTATATTTAGTATAATGATGATACTATGTAGTTTATACTTTAGTTGTTTACGTGGTGGTTTTAGTTACTGCAGCTACATACTATTAACACTTCTTCCCTTTATTAATGCTACCCCTATCCCCTCCCTGTGATGCTGCTAATCCTGCATCATGCACGGGCATATGCAGTACTAATCACATACCTGCATTTCCCATAACACGCGACGCTGAGGTAAATTCATCAAAGTTTCACGTCCTCTTCACTCCCCCCCACCCCAATGTGCGCAATTACTATTATGGGGTCGGTAGATAATAAAATTATAGCGATTACACAGTATTATTCTAGCGCGGGGGGGGGGGTAGCGGGCCCAGCACCCAGCCTCGGCCGGGTGGGCAATCTAGGCGAGGCCGGAGGCTCTGCACGGTACTAGGCCTCGACACCCCACACGTGTCAGGTGAATACGTTGTGCTATAAACTCGATATACCCCGCGTTGCCCGGGGGGAAAATACATTTAAAATCTTCTGAAAACTTTAAAACATGACATGCCAATGAAAATACAACCGTGTAATTAAAATCTTAATCCCGACAGAGCCAAGAATCGATTCTCTGAATCGCGCAGAGGAATCGAAGATTGTAGATTAATTTAGAATCGGCCGATTCCCGTTTACTATAAGTTGGTTAAAGAGTCGATATAAACTGCTACGAACGGGAAATATCCGGGGTTTACCGGGGCAAAAATATAATTAACAACTCCTGAAAACTTTCAACCATAACATACCAATGAAAATAAAACTCTGTAATTAAAAATGTAAACCCCCAATACGCCAGGAATCGATTCTTTGATTCGCGCAAAGATATCATCGACGGTTGTAGATTACTTTACAATCGCCCTATTCCCGTTTAATATACTTACGTGTCGCCAAGTTTGCTCAACATTTCCAAACAGACACACACATTCACACATTTAGCTTTTACATTTAACATACAAAACGTCAGCATGTACTGCTGTCATCATAGGCAAAAATATATACACCATCACCACTCTCCCTCAATCACCCTTACTAATCACCATCACCACTCTCCCTCACCACTCACTATCTCTCACCACTCACTATCACTCACCACTCTCACCACGACTACTCACCCTCCCCACTCTCCCTCACCACTCTCCCTCACCACTCTCTCACCACTCATCCTCACCACCACCACTCACCCTGACCACTCACACTCAACACTCACCCTCACCACTCACCACTCACTCTCACTACTCACCCTCACCACTCACCCTCACCACTCACCACCTCACCACTCACCCCTCTCCCTCACCACTCACCCTCACCACTCACCCTCATCACTCACGCTCACCACTCACCCTCA
This sequence comes from Entosphenus tridentatus, assembly GCA_014621495.2. Taxonomy (NCBI): domain Eukaryota; kingdom Metazoa; phylum Chordata; class Hyperoartia; order Petromyzontiformes; family Petromyzontidae; genus Entosphenus; species Entosphenus tridentatus. The sequence goes on from CM025637.2 coordinate 1,302,646, forward strand.
CCACTCACCAC
>CM025637.2:1352656-1403930 GCA_014621495.2 Entosphenus tridentatus
CGTGAGAATTATTTTATTATGTTTTATTATTTTTATTATTTTATTACTCCCCTTCTACGTGACTTTACCGAAAAAAAACCAAGAAGATACTAATATTAGTTAGTATTAGTGTACACATACTAATATTAGTTAGTATTAGTGTACACAAACTGTTAATCACTTGTGGATAATAATTAGTGAATAATAAATATAATTAACTAATAATAGTGCTACACTAACTTGACTATGTGTGTGCTGTGGTAGTGAAGAGTGCTGATGATGCCAGCACCACGATGTTGACCCCACTCTCACAGCGTCTCTCTACAAACACGACGCCTGTACCACAGCCACCACAGCCTCGCACACTCTCACATCCACACACAGACATTGTGTGTCACAGCCTGGCACACTCTCACATCCACTCACAGACATTGTGTGTCACAGCCTCGAACACTCTCACATCCACACACAGACATTGTGTGTCACAGCCTCGCACACTCTCACATCCACACACAGGCATTGTGTGTCACAGCCTCGCACACTCTCACACCCACACACAGACATTGTGTGTCACAGCCTCGCACACTCTCACATCCACACACACATACATTGTGTCACAGCCTCGCACACTCGCACATCCACACACACATACATCATGTGTCACAGCCTCGCACACTCTCACACAGACATTGTGTGTCACAACCTCGCACACTCTCACATCCACACACAGACATTGTGTGTCACAGCCTCGCACACTCTCACACCCACACACAGACATCGTGTGTCACAGCCTCGCACACTCTCACATCCACACACAGACATTGTGTGTCACTCCGCTACTGGATGAGTGCCTCCCCACGCCGTGTGCATCCGGGGAGGCGGGTTATTTGACCGTACTTCACCGCTCTCGTCAGTGCTCGTTGGCGATGGTGGGGATCGTGAACGTGGAAGCGTAGAGGTGCAGTTCAACAATGGTTCACGCTGCGCTGCCCTCAGCTGGTGTGATGTGTAAACATTTGACACGAAGGAGACAAAGGTGGCCGGGCGTGGTGCTGTCCACCCACTCCCTCGTGTGCCGTGCCGGCCTTCATAGGTGCTGCTGCTCGCTAACAGCACTTGCCCCAGTACCCAGCAATAGGGTTTAGTAGAATATTGAAACTGTTAAACTAATTTTATTTCACCAGGTAGAGCCCACTGATCCATGTCGCTCTCTTCCAGAGTCTGATTCTCTCTCCCCGTGGTGGCGTGGATTTCTCCCTGGTTCCTCGCGTAATTACTTCCACGTTTATAATCAATCTGCATTCTGAGGATTTGGCTGCTGCTATAAATATCCACGTGATGAGCCACTTCGTAGAGCTGTCATTTGTGATAGTCAGGTCGCTTGCGAACAAAGAGCGACATGGTTTAGTGGGTTTATTACCTGCTAAAATAAAATGAAATGTTGACAAAGGTGGGGAGCACAGAAGTGCAGTGCAACATGGCGGGACACGCGGGTGCAAGACTGAAGAACTCACAGACGAGAGGCAGGAGTCTGCGCATGGCCTTTTCAAGGGAGCGGATCGTGGTGGCGTCCAGTGAAGTGGGAGGTGGGGGTGCAGATTCCTTTGGGATCTCTCTCCTGTGACAACCACCAACAGCATCACACACAGCCTCGTTTAACCACAGCATTGGAAGACTCAGCATCCATAGCACACAGTCTGTGTCTCACACACAGCCCGTGTCTCACACACAGCCCGTGTCTCACAAACAGTCAGTGTCTAAGACAGCCTGTATGTCTAATACAGGAACAAACATACCCTGTGTCTTGCACACACAGCACGTGTGTCTAACACACACATCATGAGTTGTGAGTGTTTAACCGTGAGATGTTAAGGATCTATACCTGCGCGTCTCCTCCAGGTGCCCCTGTGGAAGAGAGAGGAGACAGAGAGGGATCATGAGTGACGTCTCTAACCTTGCACCACGAGTCGCCCTGCCACTGCCCGCTCTGTTGTTCTGGACACCCAAACGGCGTCTCCACAGAGGCGCTACCCACCTGCAGGAAGGCGAGCGAGTCCCTCTCGTTCTGCAGAGCGCGCATGCGAGCGGCTGCCACCTGGAGCTCCCCGATCTCCCGCTTGTGACGAGCGATGTCCTCGTCTATTCGGGACAGCAGCTCACGCTCCTTCACGGCCACGCGTTGGAGAGCCTCCCTCTCGTCCTCGTCCAGAGCCTTCCTTAGGCGGGCGAACTTGCCCGTGATGCGACCCCTGATCCCAGCCACCGATTCCTGCAGAGACGCAGGCACCACGGTTGGCTCCTTGAGCCATGAGTCACTCCGTGTGTGCGTGTGGGCACCGTGGTGGCTCGGAGATGTTGACTCCCTCGCCTGGTATACAGCAGGTCGGGGTTCGATCCTGACCCTGACGTCTGTATATTTGGCGTTTGTTCTCTCTGTAGTCGTATGGCTTTTTCTCCGGGTCTCCCTGTTTTTTCCTCCACATTTAGGATCAATGTCGCACGTTTAGAGCATTTGGCTGCTATCAAGTTCCACGTTACAATTAGCCACTTTGTTGAGCTATAATTTGTAATAGCCAGGTCGCTTCTGAAAAAAATAACTATGTTGCTCAGTGGAACCATTCCTGGTAAAATAAAAAATTAGTTTAGCCTATGGGTCTCTACGGGTCTCTAAGCCTCTCTCGGGGTCTCTATATATCTCTGTATATGTGTGTCTCTATGGTGTCTAGGTATCTCTATGGGTGTAGTATTTATATGGGTGTCTATGGATCGATATGGGTCTCTATGTATATTTTGCTTCTGCTATACATTTCCACGTGATAATGATGATATCAGCAATTTGGTTGATCTGTAATTTGTGATTGCCAGGTTGCTTCTGAAAAAGAGCTACACATCTCAGTGGGCCTTACCTGGTAAAATAATAAAGAATATTCCCTAGTAGTGAATCATGCCCCAGTGACGAGGCGCCCATGGGACTGAGTGGATCCATGCCAAGGGGGCAAGAGGGGTGCCGCTCTCTTCTTGTTTCTCCCCTAGAGGGCGCTGGGGTCGTGGATGTTGAGACTCGGGCACTCGGAGTCCGGTGGGGGCCCCCTCGTGGGTCCGACGAGATGTGGCGAGATGTTAACTGCCTCGCCTGGTGTACAGGGGGTCGTAGGTTTGACTACGACTCTGATGCCTGCGTAGATTTTTCTCCGAGACCTCCGGCTTTTCCCTCCACATTAGAATCGGCGTAATCAAGGTCTGATTTTCCCACAAGTCCGACTCGGGTTTATAATCCAAGGCATTCGTTTTCTGCTGTGAACAATCCGCAGGGCCCAAGAGAGCATCTCCGGGTACAAGCAAGCGTTTAGAGGACAGTATGTATAGTATTTGGCTGCTTTCAATTTCCACCTGATAAGCCATTTCAATGAGCTATCATTTGTGATGTTCAGGTTCCTTCTGCAAAAGAGCTACAAGGCTCAGTGGGGCCTTACCTAGTAACATAAACATAGTTGCGTCGATGGGTCTCCATGTATCTATATTTGTCCCTATGTATCTCTATGGGTCTCTATGTATCTCTATGGGTCTATGTGTATCTCTATGGGTCTCTATGTATCTCTATAGGTCTGTAGGTATTTTTTTGGGTCTCTTTGTACCTCTCTTTGTCTCTATGTATCTCTATGTGTCTCTATATATATCTATGTATCGCTATGTATCTCTATGGGTCTCTAGGTAATTATTTCGGTCTTTTTGTACCTCTCTTTGTCCCTATGTATCTCTATGGGTCTCTATGTATCTCTATGGGTCTGCTGTATATATTTCTACGTAATGATGATGATCATGTCAGCCACTTTGTTGAGCTGCTATCATTTGTGACAGCCAGGGTAGCTTCTGAAAAGATCTACACAGCTCAGTGGGGCCTTACCTGATTAAATAAATAATTGTAGTTTAAATAGACTCATGGATGGCGTGAGGTTCAGCTGTGCGATGTTCAAGCCTCTGCGTCCGTGCTGGTGCAGTGCACCAGATGCACCACAGCTCCACCCCGACAATCCGTGACACTTTATGTATTTTTTTGTGCCACAGGAGTGGAAGACGCAATACTGAGTAACCCGACCTTTTGGCAGACTTGCCGATGCGGTAATCAAATGCGGTAAACTTGTAGCCCCCTCGTGGTTAATGTTGAGTTGGAAAGTCAATGATATAGTTATAGTAATAGGCATCAAAGTTATGAAGCTGCACAAAATTCGCTTGAATGCATTTTGACCTCCACGACTTCCACAATGGGTGGAGGTTACAGGGGTCAAAGAGCCCGGCCCAGTCTCGGTACCTGGGCCTCCTTGCGAGCGGCCGCCATCCGCCTCACGGACTCCTCCGCCTCCTTCTTCTTCTCCTCCACCGCTTGCGTCTCCTCCCCTACGCGCGTCTGTAGTGAGAGACGTGACGTCACCAGGGGGAGACTCTAGCCCACCTGAGCCACCCCACACACTCCCCTTCCCTCCACACCGACCCCTCCACAGCGAAGGCCCTCATCTCCACGCCGCCTCTCTACGGCGTCTGAGATGGGGGGAATGGGGAGTGGGAAAGCTGATGCCTCGTTGTAGCAGCAGCCGGTGGGAGCCGTGCTGGCTTGGTGTCTGTCCCGATTCGGACCCAAAAGCCCATGTGAACACAGCTGTCTAGTTTTAAAAATAAATTTAATATAATTGTCTATCAGGTGGCTGTGATATCAGTCTATTCACTAAATTCCTTTACACGGGAATTATGTTTAGTGAGAGCCTGGCATGCAATACATCCTGACGCTGTATACTAAAACACCAAGCAGGAGATGAGCTGTACAGGCATAAGAGAGAGCATGAACACACAATTACGTTTTTTGCATCAGATGTTGTGAAGCCCAGTGACAGAATTAGTTAGATCGTGTTGCGGTGTCTCACTCTGATGGCCTCACCTTCCGTGTCTCGTGCTCCTTCTTCAGCATGGTGACATCATGTCCTTTGTGTTCTCCTACGATGGTGCAAGTTGAGCAGACCAGGCTGCTGTCTACTGTGCAGTAGAATTTCAGCTCCTCACTGTGTTCAGGGCATCTTCGCTCATCCAAGCTCGCAGTAGGATCCACCACAGCGTGGTCTCTCAACCTGGGATTCTCCAGGTGAGGCCTAAAGTGAGAAAAACAGTAGGACATCTCGCATCTGAGGCAGGTCTTCACTGCAGGAGTGTGGCCATCACTGCAGGTGTCACACACGATGGCCGTGGCCATCCCGTCTCCAACTCTGAGTTGCTCCACCAGGTTGGCGAGGGCCACGTTCCTCCTCAGCTGGGGTCGCACAGGGAAGGTCGCTCGGCACTGCGGGCAGCTGAAGCTGCTCGCCGTCTCCCAAGCGGCCTCCAGGCACCGCAGGCAGAACGAGTGTCCGCAGCTCAACGTGGAGGGGCAGACGAACGTGCCCAGGCAGATGGAGCAGCACAGCTCACTATCCACACTCTCACTGGGAGTCGCGCTCGCCATGACTCATGAGCTTCGCTGGGATTGCTCGCTGTGTGGCTCAGAGAGACGCTGGACCAGGACGTCTCTCTAATAGCGACGGTGAAGGAAGTAGAATGTTTAAAATATTTTCATTGTCGTCACTGACATCACGAGTCACTGCCTGGAATGTGAACCCGCGCCCCGAGGTGCGCAAACAGCAGCCTCAAGGTGAACACGGCTACTGTACACACCTTGACATTTAATGAAATGAGTGCTGTTAATATAAATCGGCGAGGCTGAGCTGCGGTGGCTCATTCGTGCGATGAGTGTCGAGAGATAAACTCATCCTTCTACAGCAAGTTGGTGGCAAGATGTGATCTCCCTCGCCTGGTATACAGGAGGTGGTGGGTTTGATCCCTACCCTGCCGCCTGCTCTATATTGAATTAAAGTTGCGTCTCTCTCTCTCCATGGTCGCGTGAATTTTTATCCCGGTCCTCCGGTTTTTTCCCCTCTGCATTTACAATCAACATCACGCGTTCAGAGGAATTGACTGCAATACATTGTAACGTGATAAGCCATCATTTGTGGCCAGGTAGTTTCTGAAAATGAGCTACATTGCTCAGTGAGCCTTGCGTGGTTAAACAAAATAAATAGTTGGTATAGTTGTAGATATCTCATGATGTCCTGTAACTCCATCTCCGTGTAATTACCCCAACGTGACGAGTTACTTGAATGTCATTGTGGCATCCGAGATGGAATTTTTCTGTAGCCTCCCGTGAACCATCCTGGAATCTTGAGCCTTTTGCTAGCAGTGTGAATCTATCACCAACTCTACCTGCCTCCATCACCCACTGCTGGCGATGTCTCCGTCTCTCAGTCTCACCTTGTCCGAGACTGCAGATTCCCGTGCCGACCATTCACAGCCGCACCCACCGCTTACTTCATCTGCGTTGTTGTTTCACATTCACACACACGGCTACTCAATACCCATGCTCACACACTCACTCACACACTCACACACACACTCACAGACTCACTCACACATACACTCCCACACTCACACACTTACACACTCACACACGGGCCTACGGTCTGTCTCTCTCTTTCTCACGCCCCTCTTGTATAAAGCCGTCTATGTCCCGTCTGGAAACTCCAGGCCATGAATCTGTGTGTCTCTAGTCTGTGTGTCTCTAGTTTGTGTGTTTCGAGTCTGTATATCTCTATTAAAAAGTCCTCTGTGTCCCGTCTATGTTGGATATATGCCGTTTCCAAAAATGAATATTAAAAGAAATATTGTCTATTTTAACGTAACATATTTGCTCTACATATGTCTGGATTTAGCGCGTTCTAAAAAAAACGCGTAATACGAAATATACATTCTCCACGACCAGAATAAAATGTATCCAGTGGTATAATCGGAGCCTGCTCAACCGCCTTTGTCTTCCCAGTGACTGTCATTGCATGCTGCAGCAGGAATTCATATTAAGGATGAGTCGACCTAAAGAGGGGGGAAGGCCGTATCACAATAAACAAGGCTACAGAGAGTGTCTGGCTTCGCTGCTGAGCGACTCCCAACCCCCCCGGGAGGGGTTGGCGGTCGTGAGCACATCAATCCTGGTGCACCTGGAGGTGGAACAGTCGGTGGCAAGTTAGGCGAAAGCAGCGAAGTCGGACTCCGGGAGTCGGTGGACCCCTCACATGTTTGGCCACGCGTGTGTGTGGTAGGAACATGGGGTGCAACGAACGGTTTCAACCTGGAGGGGTGCACGAACCACCGACGCTTCCCCCATCAGATACGCACACATTGTGGCCGCAACACCTGCACCACTTCCACGGGCCCCCGCCATGGCCGCACCAGCTTAGACGAGGTCGCCAGTGGTATTTGGGGACAGTACAACCACGCCTTGTCACCCGGTTTCCACTGGAGCACATGTGCCCGACCCAGCCTGAGCCTCTCATTCGCCCTTTGGCGGAGTTCTGAATTCTGGATGGCCGCCTCCCGCGCCTCTGTTAATTTAGCGATGTTGAATTTGACATGGTCGGTCAATTTTGATTTAGCATGCGGCGTGGAGATCTGCAGCTGAGTCGTGACAGGTGGGTTAGCCTCATGGCCAAACATTAGGAAAAAGGGCGAAAATCCGGTCGCCGCATGAGGAGCCATCCTGTATGCCGCCAAAACCCCCGGAATATGAAAGTCCCAATCGGTCTGGGATTCAGAGACCTGTTGGGACAGCATGGACGTGATAGTCTGATGCAGACGCTCCACCATCCCGTCAGTTTGCGGATGATATGGGGAGGTACGAATTTTTTTTGTTCCCAGGAGCTCGCATACTTCGTGGAGAAGTTTACCCGAAAAATTATTACCCCGGTCGGTCAGCAGCCGCTCCGGAGCACCTTTGTCGAGGATGTAGCCCTGGACAAAGGCCTCCGCGATGGCTGCTGCCGACTGGTTGGCGAGGGGCCAGGCCATAGGCCATCGCGTAAAATATTCTACCCCGGTCAATAGGTATCTATTTCCCCTAGGTGTAGCGGGGAATGGGCCCAGAATATCAAGCGCAACGAGCTCGTTAACCCGGGAAACTTTGATAGACTGCAACGGTGGGTTGGACCCCCGCACTGGTGGCTTCCGTTGCGCGCACTGAGTACACGACCCTAAAAGATCATCCACGTCCCTTGCCATGCCCGGCCAAGAAAAATCCAGCTGGAGCATGGCAAGGGTTTTGTGAGGCATGTAAGGGTTTCGCAATTGTAGCAAAATCAGCGACAAACCGTCGGTAATATGACGCAAATCCAATGAAACTCCTGACCTCCCCCACCGAGGTGGGAGTCGGCCAGGATCTGACACATTGCGTTTTAGCGGGATCTGTGGCAATACCTGAACGTCCGACAATGTGGCCCAAATACCGCACCGATTCGCGGAGCAAATGACACTTCTGGGGATTTAATTTCAAATTAGCAGCCCGCATTTTGAGAAAAACAGCACGCAACCTCTGGAGGTGTTCATCGAATGTTTTACTAAAGACGATGACATCGTCTAAGTAAATCAAACATGAATCCCATTGCAACCCAGCCAGGACCAATTTCATTAATCGCTGAAAAGTTGCCGGCGCTGAATGTAGCCCCATCGGCAAGCGGTTAAATTGGAAAAGGCCGTGCGGCGTACAGAAAGCAGTTTTCGGTTTAGATTCATCATCCAGAGGGAGCTGCCAGAACCTGGACAATAAATCCAATGTAGAGAAGAACCACGCCCCCGCCAGGGCATCAAGCGATTCATCCATCCGAGGAAGCGGGTATGCGTCGGCTACAGAAATCTTGTTCAGCCGACGAAAATCGACACAAAACCGCAATGAGCTGTCGTGTTTTTTTAACTAAGACGATCGGCGCACCCCAAGGGCTGGTAGAAGGGGATATAATATCCTCAGCTAGCATGTCGTCTCCGGCCAATTTGACATGATCTTTTTCGGCGGGACTCAACCGATAAGGATTTTGGCGGATTGGCGCGCTGTCACCCATGTCAATATGGTGCCGCAGCAGTTTAGTACACCCAATATCGTATTTGTTTTGACTAAAAACGTCGGAAAACTCGTGAAGGAGGATTCGAAGCCTCTTACGCTGTGAGTCGGACAGGTCCGATGATCCCGCACAAAGCGCATCCAGCCACCCCTCATCACGGTCCGAATGCGGTCGCGCCGGCGGAGTGGCGCTCACCTGACCAATGACCGGTTCCTCACAGGGTACCGGCGTCGCGTGCGCAAGCATGGTCCCTTGAGGAACCACAGCCGTTCGCGATCCCACATTGAGGACCGCGATGAAGGGGTCCCCGTCCCCTTTCACAATGGTCTGGGCCGCTATCAAATCGGGTCCGTTGACCCCGGCCCTAGATGGTCCCAACAGAACCCCCCGATCCCCAACGCCCTGGGCAAATGGTCGCCGCAGCCTAAGAGGCACGAGCATCTGAGCTCCCGGCGGTACGCGTACCGTCCTCGCAACCAGCGCCTGTACCGTCGCAAATGCCGTACGGACAGTAGCGGGGGAGGACAAAAACATCATACGTCGGCCCGATGGGAGTTCGATACAACCCTGGTCAACCAAGATACGAATCGGCATTTTGGCCAAGAAATCCATCCCCAACAGGCACGGAACCGCCAGCGAGGAGGAGACCAATATCGGGCCGGATAATTTGATGTCCCCAATACAAATTTGCGCGCGGATCTGTCCGATAATGCCCAGCGAGCCCCCGTTAGCAGCGTAGCATGGAACATCAACGGGGAGCAAAGGACAGCTTTGAACGGGGAGAATGTTATAAATCAAATCGGACACAATAGTTGCCGATGCTCCCGTATCAACTAAGACCCACACCTCAACCCCATCAATATGCCCCACAACGACCGACGACCCCGACGACGCGGCAACAACGCGATGGGCCAACTCTGGCCACTGGCCCGGTTGGAATGCACTCCCCACTGTGGCACGCTTCGGCGTGACGACAGGCAAATTTCGACCCCCGTTCGTTGCAGTGCGTGAGTGTGTCACAGGTGTGTGCGTAGGCCAAACATGTGGGGTGCCACGACTCGCCGAAGTTTGCTGGTGAGGCTTGGGTAGAGGCGCGATGTCCGGCCGAGGCGTCGCCCCGCGCTGTCGAGGAGCCCGGCATCCCAAAGCCACATGGCGCCGGAGGCCACAGTTGTAACAGCGCGTGCGTGCCCCAGATGGCTTGGGCTGATCCTGGCGGCTCGGTCCGTCCCGAGCCGGTCGTCCCCCGGCTCTCCACTCCATCGGGCGATCCACAGCGCAGACCTCTTCCGATGGGAGGGTGGTTGCAGCCACGGTATGCCCGGCGGCCGCCTTGCTGGCCTTGCGACGCTGGGACAGCAAGTTAGCGTGGATGTGCCGCGCGGCCCGCAGGGAACACATCTCCGTGTCGTCTTGCGCCAAGACGACAATGTCCAAATCGTCCGCCAACAGCAGTATCTTCTCTGCCACCATGGCATCCACCCCTTCCTCGTCCATCCGAGGGAAAGCCGCCTTCGCTAGGGCCAGGAGAGCTGTGCGGTATGCCAGAGGCGATTCCTTGGCGCCCCGCTGGCGATCGTAGAACAGCTGCCTGCAGTCCGAAGGTGGTCCATAGACAGCAGACAGGAGTTGAAGCGCCATTTACAGCGTGGCGTGCTTCGCTCTTGGCGCCGAGGTGAGGGTAGCGAGGGCGTCACTGTCGAGTATCGCCGGTAGCGCGCGTAGTGCCTCGTCATCCGATTATTGTGCCATCTCTTGGTGAGCGAGGAAGCATCTTCGGAAGACTCCCCAGTCACCGTCTTCCCCCACGAACTCTTTGAGAGGTGGTAATCGCTGCTGTAACGCGGCGTCTGCAGTCGAAGATCACGCCCCATCGTTCCCGCCACTCCGCACAGTTTTGGCGGGAAGGGCGGGTGCCATCGGCGGTCGCTCTTCTGGTGACACGCCGGCCGCCATTGATGACGTGGCGGTTTCTGGTTGGCGAGAGTCGGTCGCCTGACATAGCCCAGCCCCGCCCTCAGCACCCACTGTGCTGATGGCGGCAAATCCGACTTCCAGGCCCGTAGAAATGGCGGGAACCAGCGCCACATGTCGTCCGTCGTCGCCCCGTGCAGCTCCTCCAGCCCCCAGGCGAGTGATTTCCTCCAACGTGGCGGCTGACGCGTAGAGTAGCTCCGCCAGGCGGGAGTGAGCCAGCCGCAGTCCGTCAGCCGACGGTCCCCACCCGTCGTGCCGTTGCGGTGTGGGTGGACTCGGCCCTGGTTGCTCGGATTCGCCCCCCGCAATCTCGGGCTCTGAGTCGGCAGAGGTTTCCTCCTCCCCCAGTTCCCTGGTACGAGCCGTCCGTCTTGTATCCATCCTTAGAAGACCACTTCTGACGCCAGTTGTAATAGGTTCCAGGAGACTTGGACGACGTAGTTGGAGGCACACTTATTTTTTTAAGCACAAGGTACATAACAGGCCGAGATGTACAACACTCGAAGGGGTATCGGCCCCTTCACCCGTCTAACAGGGAGATCAACACTCTATGTCACAGCTAGCCTTACTCCTAGGTCCTCCACTACAGGGCTAGGGGAGGCTAGCTAACCCAGCTATGGTTCAGCTGGGATTACGGCACCCTGAGTCCCCAGACCAGCTCTTACAAGAGCATCGGCTCTGGCCTCTTGGGGCTACGCCACTGGCTTGCCCTGGTCGGTCCTGAGAAGGACAGCGATCCAGGGGAGTCCCAGGGCCTATCTAGCAGGCCTTCTTGCTTCTCTGGTTAAGGCTGAACACTGAACCTCGAGCCCTCCGGCTCCCCGCCTTATATAGCAACTTCCCCACTGAGGGGTGGGGCCGTGGGGGATCCCAGCTCTGTGTTAGCCCCCCAGGCTGAACGGTGTGGACGTGGATGTAAGCATCCCCTCGCGTACGGGCGTAACGACGCCCATTGTGTTTGTTTCCCCTCCGTAACACCTCTACACTCTGATGACAAGAGTCTTGATACGTTCTGGAGAGAGCGAGGAGCAGTGAGACAACGGCGCACAGCAGGAGACCTTCCGAGGGAGGGGAGGGGCACCAAGGGTGCTCGCGCGAAGCAGGCAGCTGCTGTCAAGGAACGAGGAGCAGCGTGGCCACAGAGCACTGCAACTGCCGATGGAGCCTGGCGTGCAGATCACCTGCAAGCCGTGCAGCGCAGCAGCTAGCGGATGACCACGAGCGTGCCGACTCGGGAGCCCCGAGCACCCTGCAGCGTGGAGCGAGCACGATGCACAGACAACGGTGCGATGGAGCGGCGAGCAGCAGGGCCGCGAGCGCACTGTAACTGTGGACCAAGCCTGCCGTGCTGCAACTTCGTTGTGGGACTTGAGGTGTTGTTCATAAAGAAGAAAGGAGGAGAAACATGAACTTGACACTCACTCACTGTTTGTAACCGTACATTGTACAGGTTGTGGGCTAAGAAGAATCTCAGCTTGCACGCCTCACACACCACAACAAGGGAAATGTGTATGGAATAGCCTATTGTTTTATTTTAACCCACATGACTGCATGAATACGATAATTTTGATATTAGCGGTTTGTTTTATTTCAATCGTATAACATTGCAAATCTGATCGTTGATGCCTTTTAAACATTTGATAAGGATACTGTTTTTGAACACGTATGCTGACATTGCTACTGTTGTTGTGGGTTAGCCTGTAAATATTCTTTAATCACGTGATCGTAAGATCCGATTGTTAATGCTTCTAACCATTTGATTCACATATTTTCGGACACGCATTCCGTACGAATATTGCTATTTTAGGGTCTGCCTATTGTTTTTATCACGTGATCGTGAATATTAGCCAATACTTGTTTTTTATCATTTAATACGGATTGATGAGTAAGTATATTTGCATGGGTACTGTCGTTGCTATTATTTCCTGCTGATAAGAGTTCTGGATATTAGAATATGTTGATATTAAAGTTGCTTAGATTAAAACCAGGTTTCCGAGTGCTTCTTTCCTTTCTCATGCATCATTGTCGTAATGACGAGCTGTCTCCTGCGGTGAGATCTGAATCCCGAGACCTGACGTAATTACACGCGTAATTGTTAAAGCGAGAATCATGAATGTTAAAGCGATCATAAAATCAGAGAGAGAATCATTGATATTATCACGATCGGTGAAACATACACCTAGACAACGAGAGAGCCAATGCTAATAATGTAATAGCACCACGTGATAACTGCACACACAAACACATAATCACTAACACACAATCACACTCACATACCCCTCGACAACGAGAGAGCCAATAATTATTGCACTACGTAATAATATTAACGCACACAAAATCATACGTGAATACCCCTACACAATGATATCGCACAAAAACATAATGACACGTACATGCCCCTAGACAACACAGAATCAGAAATACACATTAATCACTAAAAAAATTACACAGATTCCTAATTACACTTAACACATTTTTTTGTTAATCCCAATTAATTACATACATTAACATATTTTACGTAATTTTAGTTTTTGTAATATATTATTTTATCAATATTTTTTAAATATATTCTTTAAATGACAAAATATTCAACACCAGTCACCAGACATCTGGACCACCATGATTCACGCAATGGGATGGCCCCCGCAACGTTGACAGCAGTGGTTCTTAACGTTGACTGCAGCCTTGCACTCCTTTAGTTCTCAATCGTAAAATGTTTAAAATTTTTAATACATACCTGGGGGGTTTGATAAAGAAAGAAGTTGTACTTACGTGCCCGTGCTTAATTTGTGTATCGATTATTTAGCTTCTAAACAAGTCTGGCCACGTCTCATACCCCCCAGAAAGGGAATCTCGCACCCCCAGGGGCTGCGTGCACGCCAGGTTAAGAACCACTGTCTACAGGGACCGATCTCCTCTCATAAACCACGAGACCCCTGAGGCCTACAGGTCGCCTCCTTCTAAGGACTCCAAGGTTAAGGCTCTGTTCGTGTGGAGATGGGGTGGGTGAGTGAGTGGGTGCGTGAGTGGAAGTGGGTGAGTGGGTGGGTGGGTGAGTTTGGGTGGGTGAATGGGTGGGTGGGTGAGTGAGTGGGTGTGTGAGTTGGTGGGTCAGATGCCTTCTATGACCTCCTGTCACAGGTGCTGGCTAAAGTGGCCACTCGGGACAGAGTCATCTTTTTGGGTGACTTCAATGCCCGAGTTGGTAATGATGCTAGCACCTGGTCTGGAGTGTTTGGAAGCCATGGGCCAGATCAGCTCAATAACAACGGTAGGAGGCTGCTAGATTTTTGTGCAGCCCATGGACTTGTAATTACCAACACGCTCTTCCGGTATCGGCGCATCCACACAACATCATGAGTGCATGCCGGGTCCAAGCAAGAACATTTGCTGGACTACATAGTGACGGACCAGCGGATGCGAGCCCATGTCCTTTACACCAGGACCTACAGTGGAGCTGATCTGCCCTCTGACCATCGACTAGTCATCTGTAAGATGCGCCTGCCATTCTTCCACTCCGGTGGTGGGTGTACACCCAGGACCCCATTCCAACCTATAGTGGCCTGGTCTCAGTTAGCTGATGAAAGTTGCATGCGAGAATTTCATCATCGCTTGCAGCTGGGGTTGGCATCATCCCCCACTCCTCCTGATGTCGAGGGTAAATGGGCGAGGTTTAGGACTGTGACTCATGCAGCTGCAATAGCTGCTTTGGGTACGCGGTCCAGACCTCCCCAGAGACCCTGGCTGACAGAGGAGGTGTTCAGGATAGTTGAGAAAAAGCGACATGCCCACTCTCATCGGCTACAGCATCCCACGTCAGAGAATGAGGAGGCTTACCGCAGCCTTCCCTCGGAGGTTCGGAGAGCCGTAAGGCGCTGCAAGGATGGGTGGTGGTCGCGGGTTACTGAGGAGATCGAGTCTACCTCAGTGGCCCGCGATCACAAATCACTATTTAGCTCGATCAAAAAAGGAACCTGGAGTGCCACACCTATTACCATCATTAGGGGAAAAAACGGTGATCCAATCTCCGACCCCCAGGAACAGGTTTGCAGATTTGCTGAGCATTTCTGTTAGGTCCTGGGGGAGGGGAAATCCCTCAGCCAGGAAAACATCATGGCACAAAGTGGGGATAACCCTGCTGAGGCTGCGGTTCCTAATATATTGTAAGAGGTCACCCCCTTTGAGCGGCTGGCTGAGAGGAGACAGCACTGTCTCCCCGACAGACCTGGTCTTCACCTGAGGACGGCTGCTTGCGTTGTGGCCGAAACGTCGTGAGAATTATTTTATTATGTTTAAATTTTATTATTTTATCATTTCCCTTCTACGTGACTTTACCAAAAGAACCAAAAAGATCATAACAACAGTCTGGAACGCTGGACGGGTTCCGCAGGATTGGAAGGATGCCCTGGTGGTCCCCCTCTTTAAGAAGGGGGACCGAACAGACTGTAACAACTACAGGGGCATCTCACTCCTCAGTGTGCCGGGAAAGGTCCTGGCAAGGATTATTCAACATCGCCTTGCTAGGCACGCTGAGGAGAGGCTTGTGGAGCCCCAATGCGGTTTCAGGAAAGGGCGGTCCTGCACAGATGCCATATTTTCTGTCCATCTGCTACAGCAGAGGTGTAGGAAATTTCAACAAGACCTAGATCTCTGCTTTATTGACCTGGTCAAGGCCTATGATACCATCAGTAGGCCTGGGCTCTGGGTTGTTCTTCGTGCTTTCGGAGTCCCTGACCCTCTGCTTATGATCATTAAGGACCTTCATGATGGTGAGTGGACCCGGGTTAAACTACGTGGCCGGGAGACAGAGCCTTTCCCTGTACACCTTGGGGTGCGACAGGGATGTCCTCTGGCTCCCATATTATTTAACATCTATTTTGACCACGTAGTTCGTGAAGCCTTCAATAGCTGTACTGAGGGAATCTCCATTTGGTACAGATATAATGGAAGGCTGATCGATCCCCGGGTGCGATCAAGGGATGGCTCCCTATGTTATGTAAGCCGATGATTTGGTAATAGCTGCTCATTCAGAGGAGGAGTTGGAGAAGCTGCTGCTGAGACTGGAGCGTGCCACTAAGAGGTGGGGCCTTACCATCAGCCCCACCATAACTAAGCACCTGCCTGGGTATTTTGTACCATCGGACACTCCACCCCCACAGCTCACAATCGGTGATGGGGCTGTAGTAGAGAGAGTGGAGAGTTTTCCATACCTGGGCAGTGTGCTCATGACCGGCTCCAGTTTAACAGCAGAGGTCTCACTCCGAATCAGTCGAGCGGCAATATATTTTCATCGGTTGCGTAATGCTGTGTGGAAGCTACCTTGTCTGTCGCTCCGCACGAAGATTCAGGTCTTCTCGGCCACAGTCATTCCCTCCCTTCTTTACGCTTGCGAAACGTGGACCCCCCTAATGGAGCATCTTCGCCGGTTGGAAACGTTTAGGCTGGCCTGCCTACGATCCATCTTGGGTTTAACCAGGCTGGATTGTGTGAGGAGCTCACAAATCCATGAAAGATCTAGGCAAAGTCCCATCGGTGAGCTCCTCCGGCAGGCAAGGCTGCGTTGGCTGGGTCATGTAGCCCGCATGCCCAGCCACCACATTTCGAAACAGCTTTTGTTCGGCCGGATCGAGGGGGCTAAACGGGCGCGGCACGGGCTAGAGATAAGAGATGGAGTGATGTGGTACAGGAGGACGTGGAGCTGAGTGGACTTGCCGATGACTGGTGCCAGCGGTGTCAAGATCGGCCTCTGTGGAGGAGGCTCGTGAAGGACGCTACTGGGCAGTTGGAGGCAGTCGCCCTCCAGCAACAACGGAGGGCGGAGGAGCGACGCTCACAACAACGAGCGGAGCGCCGGGTGGCTAAAGCACGGCAAGTTGGCACAGTAGGGGGCACAGGTGGTGCATAAGCCAGTCATCTCCGTCATCTTAGTGAGTCGACCCGTGGCACCTGGGTCTGCCCCGTGACCTCCTGCCAACGGGCGTTCGACACTTCACGTGGCATCAAGGTGCACATGGCCTGGCGCAATCGTCGTGGTGACGTCACCGCCACTTAGTGTCGAATGGCGGTTGTTGTTGTTGTTGAGTGGGTGGGTGCGTGAGTGGGTGGGTGGGTGCGTAAGTGAGTGAGTGAGTGGGTGAGTGGGTGGGTGAGTGGGTGGATGAGTTGGTGGGGGAGTGTGTGGGTGATTGGGTGAGTGGGTGGGTGAGTGGATGGATGAGTGGGTGAATGGGTTGGTAAGTGGGTGGATGATTGGGTGAATGAGTGATGGGGCTGTTGCCTGCACTGTGCAGCTCCCAAGACTGAAACAACACTTTGTCTTTACATATCAGACAATCTGAATCGTTAAAGCTGTTTTTTCCGTTTTGAAAACGCACCTCTTTAAACTGGCCTTCATCCCGTTTGCCCTGTTGGTGAGTGAGTGAGGGAATGAGTTTGTAAGTGAGGTTGGTTAGTTGGTGAATGAGGTGGGTGAGTGGTTAAGTGTGTGGATGGGTGAGTAGCTGATTGAGTGGGTGAGTGAGTAGGTGGGTAAGTTGGTGAGAAATTAAGTGGGTGAGTGAGTGACTGGGCAGGTGGGTAGGTGCGTAGGTAAGTTTGTGAATGGGTTGGTGAGTGAGTAGGTGAGTGAGTGGCTGAGTGGCTAAATCACCCTTTACCACCCCCACCCCCCTGCCAAGCCCTGCCCGTCTACCCTGCAGGCTCTGTCTATTTTCTGCTTTCCATACACGCGGTGCATTGGTGGCGGGACCCTATAGATGCAATTTGCAACTCTCTAAGTGTAAATTATTGTTGTAGTTGTTGTCATATGCACACGATCAGTAGTAAGTAGTGTCCCTATAATGTACAAAGCGTCTTTTGCAGCAGGAATGTTTTTTTAAAATAAATAAATAGCAGAAGAAAATATTTCAGCTTCTTGTTTTGAGTTTCATTTTGACACTCGCGTGACGAAACTTCTGCGTTTTTAAAAACAAACAACGCTGTATCCTTTATATATTGATTTGTTATCTTAGTTTTTTCTTCTAATGTCGTTCCAAAAGGACTCCCCAAAACGTTCCTCCGAGGTGGACCACTCAGCAATTGTTATTCCAAACAAGTTTCCAATAACAAAACTAATACGGGGATTGTTTGTATTCGCTTGCAGTTACTGGCGAGTTTGGTTACCTCACAAAATTGACAATTGGTTCAAATATTGACGTTCATTCTTCATACATTTATTTTTCGGAACCATGTTGCGTCAGGCAAGGGCGGTACTCGGTTGAAACTACATTCAACAAGGGAGGTTACAGCAGTGGCCAACAAAGGTTGAGAGCCACTGCTGTCAACATTGCGGGGGCCATCCCATTGCGTGCCTGGCACAGGAGTTGGTCCAGATGTCTGGTGACCGCCCGAATTAATTGACGCTTAACTTTTTTTTTCCTTTGCATATTAATTTCTGTTTTAAATAAACCTTACATTAAAATACATATTACGTTTTAGAGAATGAGATGACGGAGGGGGGGGGGGGTCACAATACATCTGGACCACCCCTGCAGTGTTAAACTTCAGTACTCGTAATACGACCGGAATGGTGTTGTGTCACGTGATTGAGGGGTGAAAGTTACCCATTTGAAAATATCTAGACAACCATATAAATATATAGGGACACATAAAGATACATAGAGACCCATAGACATAAATAGAGACCCATATATATACGAGACACATAGAGACACATATAAATATATATAGCGACACTTAGAGATACAAAAGATACAGAGACCTGGAGAATAATCCACACAACCACGTGAAGAGAGAGAGAGAGGCACATGTGACCCGTGCCCACCTTTAAACAACAGCTTTACATATCGCACTCGGGTCGCTGGGTTCGTAGCCCAGCGCAGCGCTCACCGCTGTGGCCACCGCTCCCCCCCCCACACGGAGTCGTCCACAGGCGCCAGGGACACGCCGAGGGGAATCCCCGCCGCGTGATCGGCGCCCCACTCGCCCCCCATGGTCACCCACGGCAGTCAGGAGATGTTTTTGTTTCGTCTTCCAAGCGGCCTCTCGCTTTCAAGCGAAAGCCTCGCCCCGAATTTCGCCTCTCCCTCCTCCACTCGAGCAGCTGCGCTGTGAGCAGCTCGGCAGCGTTGCCACTCACGACCCCTCACGTCCATTCTCGTTGACGTGCGCACACTCCTTCACTTTGATGTTGTAGCTCGTGTGCCTGCACCCGCATGGTTCTGTCACGCGTGGTTTCTTTAATTAAAACATAAAATATATTCTCAACAGCAGTGATTTCCCCCGTACTTTATGTGTTGTACAATGGGTGGGTGGCGTTCGTGCGATTGAATAAGTTCATCCGTTCTCTGCACAAGACGAAGCTACTCACACTCGAATGCCCCTAACATCCACAATTTAACAAGGGGGGGGAACTGGAGCATTTATTATTTATTTTATTAGCTTCTTATTTATTTTATTATTCATGTTTTATTCATACACGATTCATTTTATTTGAATTATTAAACATGTTATAAATATTTCCACACTAATTAATTTAAATTATGACTTTATTTAAATTATTCATTTAATTATTCTTACATGATTAACTTCATTTAAATTATGAAATCAAATATTTTTCATTATTTTATTAAAATTAGTAAATTTACGTAATTTATTAAGTTTATTTATATTTATTCATTTTATTATTAATTATTTTTATTATACGTTTTATTATTCATTTTTCTTACCTGTTATTCACTTGATTTGCTACTTAATGTTCTGTTATTCGTTGCACGCAGTTGTAAATTGACTTTCTTCAGTCGGTGGTCGCCGCTGAGGTCGTGACGGGTTTCTTTTGTTCCATTCCTGTTGCTCTGTGGCCCCGCTACCGTTACCGTCATGCTGTGATGTGCACCGATGCCCACTTCAGTGAGGGCGATGTTGGCACGCAGACTGAAGATCGAGTCCCTGCAAGTCCCTTCATGTCATGTCAATGTCTCGTTACTTGAACAAATATGTAAAACCATACCCATGGCTCGAGGAGTATTCTGAAGCTCATTAAATAACTATAAAATTACGATTGAAATCTCAGCTCCACCGTAACGAAGAATGAAAGCCGTCAATGCTCCTCACATGTCCACTTTCAACTGAAGAAGCTTCAAACCTTGACGATGCTCCCAGCACGTGGAGGGAACATCACAGACGTCGCGCTGATCCACAAGGGGCAGAACCTGAAAGCGCATCTGAGAGAGGCACAACGCGTAATCTGCACACCGCACTCTGACGTGCACGCCGCTCACCAATCCAAGCGCTACAGTCCAGGCTCAACCTTGCGTAGCTTCCGAAATCTGGAAAAAAAATTCGGCGACATTCCGGGTGGATTTGGCCACAGTCTCTTTTGAAATCTCCCGTGCACTTTCATTACTCAGCGCGCCCGTGAATCCCTGCGGTGGAGTGGCAGCGCCCTCGCGTGGCCCGCACCTGACACCGCTCCAGGCAGCTCCGGGACCCAAACGGCGTCTGGGAATCGGTCGCGATTCAAGTTCAAGTTAATTTATTAGGTATAGCCCTGTGAGCCATTCGGCTCTTGAATCGGGTGCAACCGCAACAAACAAAAAACAAAAACATGAACAAGAAAACATCTTAAAGTGACTATGTGCAAACAGAAAATCCAAGAAAAGACAGCAAAATATTGCAGAAAAAGCACCGTACACCAACACTGTGTGCAAAAATCCCAGTGGGATGCAAGTCAAACAACAACCACAAGACAACTTAGATTAGGGCCATCAGTCTAACTCTGTACTACAACAAACAAACATGGCCAAACCGAAAAACTTTTCGAAGATCACCAAAATAAAGCCATAAAAGCAATGAAACAGTGATCATAGAAGCTGTGACCGAATTTTCACAATAAACGACATAAACAACATGTATTACCAAACTCTGCAGCCATAACTGGCTGCATGAGTCACTCCACAACAGCAGGAGCATCAGTCGGAGTGTCAACATTTTTCAATGCACCTTTAAGATCAGCACACTAAATCAAAACACAGATCATACTTTTCAGCGATCATCTGGAGCGAAACATTGAATTTTAGGCCACTGAATTGCAGTGGCAGCTAGGAGTGTACAACTCCTCTTGAGCAGTTTTGAGTGAAGATCTCATAGGTAGTGACTCAAGTTGCAGTTTTTTGGCAATAGCATTCCAGACCCTGGGGGCATCAATAGCAAAGGCCCTTCCTCCAGTATTTGTACAGCAATATGGAATGTGAAGCTGGTAAATGAGCGAAGACCTTAGGTCAAATTTGTTCTTTGAAACAGAGAGGAGATCTAAGCAGGTAATCTGCGGATTTATTTGTAAGTACATCATGAATAAATAAGATCTAATGCACAAGCCGTCGAACATTGAGAGATGTTAAGTTTGACCCAATGTAGAGATCACAGTGGTGAGTCCTATATGGGCAGTTGAATGCAAATCTTAAGGCCGAGTGATACATTGAGTTAAGCTTCTTCAGTACAGTACTTGGGGCTGATTTATACACGATGTCACAATAATCAAGTAGAGGCAGTATGGTAGCTTTTATCAATTCCAAACGGAACATAGGGGGGAAGCAGTGCTTGTGTCGAAACAGAAAACCAATTTTTTGGTCTTTTTACCAATATAATCAATGTGATCTTCAAAATTCAGTTTTGAATCAAGAATGACCTCAAGATACTTATAGATCCTGACTTGCTCTATTTGATAATTATTTAAGGAATGTAATTGGGGAAAAAATAACTTCCTGCTTTAGTCCTGGTGAGAAGCATAGCACCTTGGTTTTGAAGGTATTCAGGACTAGTTTAAGAGCGACTAGCTGATGTTGTAGTTTGTTGAAATCACCCTGGATTCGTGACTCGGTCCGCAACTCTGGACCAGTCCCGGCTGGACCAGTCACGGCAGTAAAACAACTGAACCCCACGTAACCCCCAACATCCTCATCTCCCCCACCCCCTAGGGGTCTCTCCTCTCGCGTGACAACTTCCAAGCCCCTTCCACCAACCCGACAACCCCCCACCTCACGCCCCCTTCCCGAGCCCCCATCACCCCCTCCCCCTACCCCTCCCCCTCTTCCTACCCCTCCCACTCCCCCTCTTCCTACCCATCCCCCTACTCCTCCCCTACCCCTCTCACTCCTCATACCCCTCCCCCTACCCCGCCCCCAAACCCAGGGCGCCTCCCCCCCTCCTCGCACTCCACTGCATGTGCTGGTCTCTAATTGGTGAGGGCTGCGCTAGGCCTCGTGCTCGTCATTGGGTAGGTGAGAGTCAGCTGCTCGCTCAGCGGATCACTCGGTGCGGTCCATCGCTGCTGCTCAGCCAGGCCGCTCGCTCGCTTAACGCAAAGCGTCGTGTTAGATGCATCCTGGACCACGGCAACGGTGTGAAGGAGCGACGTCAGCGACACGAGTTCACGTGAGACGTCTCCACGTGGGGTCTCCTCGTGATGGGAGCCCCACGGTGTCCGCGTCTCTGCCGCTCAGGGCTGCGCTGCCACCCGGCGTGAGGAGCGGTGGCGCAGCGGTTAGCGGCGCGCTGTGCTACGAACCGGGGCCGACCGAGTTAGATTCCTGCTCACGGTGACGAATGATATGAACAACTGGTTCTGGGCCTTCCATAGGTCGACTCGGCCTCAAATGTGTACCTGGTGCGGTGCATAATAAACATCGGCACTGGGGAGACAAAGGCGGCCCGGAATGGTGCTAGCCTCCCACCCCCTCGTGTGCCACAGTGCCGGCCTTCACAGGTGTTAATCGCTAACAGCACTTGCCCCAACAGTCTGTTAAGGCTACACGGGGGATCTTTGTCCTTGTCTATGCTAGTCTGGGCTGTGCTGCCATCTGGTGATACATAAAGATCGATGTAAGTTTTTACCGCCTTCAATGCAAACAGCTGATACTGGTAGGAACCTCCTGGTTACACCAGCCCACAGGGGATTATTGTGTCCGTCCGTCCGTCGTGCAGGGAGGGGTTGGGTGGGGAGGGAGGGGCTGGGTGGGGAGGGGAGGGTGGGGAGGGTCTGGTGGGGAGGGTGGAGTTGGGTGGGGAGGGGAGTGTGGGGAGGAGCTGGGTGGGGAGGAGCTGGGTGGGGAGGGTGGTGCTGGGTGGGGGGTGGGAGGGGTGGGCTGGGTGGGGAGGGGCTGGTCACCCCGTGGTCCCCTTATAAAACTCAACGTTTAACCTACTCACGCCGGCTTGTGCCCGCCCTCACAGTCGGGCATATTTGCGGAATACACCACGCCGCCGTTGACCCTGGCCATTGACCGAGCAACCCAACGTTCCTACCAGCTCCCTCCGCAGAAATGTGCTACAGAGGCCGGTTGCTATGGAGACTCACGTCATAGTCGCTATGTATGGGGACGTGCGTTGTGACGTCACCACGCACAACACGTGACAATCAGTGACGACTTCAGCACTAACCTGTTGTGTGTTGGAGAGTGAACCCACTGCAACGTTGACGATTTGAGTTCCGTGACGTCTCGCTCGTGACTACAACAACAAGCAGCTGCATCGGGCGATTTGCCAGGCAAGGCCCACTGAGCTATGCAACTCTTTTATAGTTCTACACACAGAAGCGACCTCGCCACACGTGATGACAGCTCAATGAAGTGGCTTAGCGTGTAGAAATGTGTAGCAACCAAATACTCATAATTCTAAATGTGGAGGAAAAACCGGAGGACCCGGGGAAAAATCCACGCGACCACAGGGAAAGACACAGAAACTCCACATATACAGCAGGCGTCGTCAGGGTCAGGATCGAACCCACGACCTCTTGTACACCAGGCGAGGTAGTTAACATCCCCTAGCCGCCGTGGCGCTTTGATGTGGAATGATGCTCTGAGCCTCGTGTCAGTGTCTTGTGAACCATGATACTTCTCATCTTACTATCACCCTTTAGTTGGCTGTCGATATCCTGAACAGAAAAAAATAATTGCTTGTTAACTTATGAAGATCATTAAATATGAAGGAAGGAGGGGGGGGGAATGGGAGGGGGAATAGGCGGAGGTGGGGGGGGGTATGAGACACTCTGTAAGCGTAGCGATGGCAGTGGAATGCAAGCACTGAGCACGCTTGACGACCATCTTGATGAACACCGCGCGATAGAACCCGGCTTGTGACCAGGGGCGGTTTCTTCATTAGGGCGTTTGGGCGACGCACCACCAAAGTGTGAAAGGGACTTTTTCAATCACATTCACAATCTCATTCAACCACATAGTTACGCTAGCCGTCACTGTGCCTCTGGATATAGTCCAATCAGCGTCATGTCACGTTCTGTGGAGTACCGCCTCTTTTTGGGCGATTTCACTCTGGCTGAGAATCGCCCAGAGTGTTCCCATAGACTTACATTCAAAGATGGTTTTTTTCGAACTGCAGGAACTGCAATGCATTCTCTATGGGTTCCGGGAGGGCTCGCACTAACGTGCTTACGTCATCATACGTAGCCTTAACTTGTGCAGCGATTGGTGGGAACAAACATATACACACACACACAAATCATCGCTGTCGGACGGAAGCCTTGTATGTCCAAAACTGTTACTTTTCAGGAAACGAAAGAAAACCTGTTTTTTACCCAAAATAATTTCCAAGCTTTTTTAATGCTTTTCATTGCTTAAATATTTGTAAAACACATTGACAGATGTAAAGGGTGACCAATAGCATTAATTTTTGAAAAAATATGAAGATATAAAATATGGATTCTGCCTGATACATTGTTGCTGTCGGGATGGAAACCTTGTATCTACATATTTATATTATAATAAATAATTTATTTTATAACTAAAATAAATGTATTTATTTTGTCAGGTCTGCGACACAATCTTGGTCCACACCAAAGAAAGGTTCTCCTTTACCGACCACCTTGTAAGGGCCACGCTGCTACAAGGAGAGATGTTTCAACAGAATGGCCATACATTCCCTGTTGAGGCTCTGAACATCACTGTCAGGGCATACCCTATGTTAAATAAGGCGAAGCTGAAGACTGAACTGTCTCTCATTTATGAGAGTCCAGAATTCAAAGGCTGCTGTGGTGCACTGGCGCTATACCAGGTTTTGCTGAAGTACAACCTCCAGGATACTTTTTCAGAGACTGTTGCTCTGTTGAACATCCTCATAACCACTCCAATGACAACTGCTGAAGCTGAGAGGTGTTTCTCAACCTTAAAGAGAATCAAGACATTCCTGAGAAATGTAATGGGACAGGAACGTCTGAATGCACTGGTTATGCTTTCCATGGAGAGGGAACTAGTCAGGAACATGCCTGCTTTCAATGAGAGAGTAATTGATCACTTTGCTACTTTGAAAGAGAGAAGAGCAAAATTTCGGTATAAGTAAGCAGTGTATTAAGCGAGTAATGTGATGTAAGCAGTGTAATCATAGTGAGTATAGAAACAAACAAGGAGATGTTTTGTAAGAGTCACTTTACTTTTTCATTAATATTAAAGTAGTGAAGTTGCCTTTACATGCTTAAGCTGTTAATTTATCCATTGCATGGGTGGACCTTATCCTTATCAATCATCCAAACATTTGCCCCCCCTGAGAGATTTTGCAGGAGCCGCCACTGCTTGTGACGAAGCCTTTTGAAGGCGAGGGTCACGCTAGGGGCAGAGCGGTGGCCAGATGGCGCCACATGGAGCAGGGAGGGGAGAGAGGGGAGACACTCTATCCCACACAGACGGAATAGATCTCCATTCTGAGGGGCTGGTGACCGATCTTGTGTGAGGAATGTGATCAGAGTGCAATATATAAATATATAATAATGATTGCTAATTTTAATATTTTTCCACCTCCAATTTGCACGATCCATTGCCTATTAACGCTCTCAGTTGCCACGAAGTCCCCATCCATAAATTCGGCATCACCCAAATATTCTTCCTCACCACTCCCCCCTGCTGTGGTGGTGGTTATTGTAGTTGGTGTGGTTGTTGTGGTGGTGATTGTTTTGGTGGTTGAGGTTGTGGTGGTGATGATTTTTGTGTTGATTATTGTTGTATTGGTTGTGGTGGTGTTTGTTTTGGTTGTAGTGGTGGGTGTGGTGGTGGTTATTGTGTCTGTCCGTCTGCTACAGCAGAGGTGATTGTTGTTGTATTGGTTGTGGTGGTGGTTGTGTTGATTGTGGTGGTGGGTGTGGTGGTGGTTATTGTGTCTGTCTGTCTGCTACAGCAGAGGTGTAGGGAATTCCAACAAGACCTACATCTCTGCTTTATTGACCTGGTCAAGGCCTATGATACCATCAATAGGCCTGGGCTCTGGGTTGTTCTTCGTGCTTTCGGAGTCCCTGACCCTCTGCTCACGATCATTAAGGACCTTCATGATGGTGAGTGGGCCCGGGTAAAACTACGTGGCCGGGAGTCGGAGCCTTTCCCTGTACACCTTGGGGTGCGACAGGGATGTCCTCTGGCTCCCACATTATTTAACATCTATTTCGACTGCGTAGTTCGTGAAGCCTTCAATAGCTGTACCGGGGGAATTTCCATTTGGTACAGATATAATGGGAGGCTGATCGACTCCTGGGTGCGATCAAGGGATGGCTCCCTATTGGTCAACCATGTTATGTATGCCGATGATTTGGTAATAGCTGCTCATTCAGAAGAAGAGTTGGAGACGCTGCTGCTGAGACTGGAGCGTGCCACTAAGAGATGGGGCCTTACCATCAGCCCCACCAAAACTAAGCTCCACCCCCACAACTCCCAATCGGTGATGGGGAAGTTGTGGAGAGAGTGGAGAGTTTCCCATACCTGGGCAGTGTGCTTATGACCAGCTCCAGTTTAACAGCAGAGGTCTCACTCCGAATCAGTCGAGCGGCAATATCTTTTCATCGGCTGTGTAACGCTGTGTGGAAGCTACCTGGTCTGTCGCTCCGCACGAAGCTTCAGGTCTTCTCGGCCATGGTCATTCCCTCCCTTCTCTACGCTTGCTAAACGTGGACCCCCCTAATGGAGCATCTTCGCCGGTTGGAAACATTTAGGCTGGCCTGCCTACGATCCATCCTGGGTTTAACCAGGCTGGATTGTGTGAGGAGCTCACAAATCCTTGAAAGATCTGGGCAAGGTCCCATCGGTGAGCTCCTCCGGCAGGCAAGGCTGCGTTGGCTGGGTCATATAGCCCACATGCCCAGCCACCGCATGCCTAAACAGCTTTTGTTCGGCCGGATCGAGGGGGCTAAACGGGCGCGGCATGGGCTAGAGAAGAGATGGAGTGATGTGGTACAGGAGGACGTGGAGCTGAGTGGACTTGCCGATGACTGGTACCAGCAGTGTCAAGATCGGCCTCAGTGGAGGAGGCTCGTGAAGGACGCTACTGGGCAGTTGGAGGCAGTCGCCCTCCAACAACAACGGAGGGCAGAGGAGCGACGCTCACAAGAACGAGCGGAGCGCCGGGTGGCTAAAGCACAGCAAGTTGGTACAGTAGGGGGCAAAGGTGGTTCATCAGCCAGTCATCTCGGTCATCTCGGTCAGTCGACCCGTGGCACCTGCTGGGTCTGCCCCGTGACCTCCTGCCAGCGGGCGTTCGACACTTCACGTGGCCTCAAGGTGCACTTGGCCTGGCACAAGCGTCGTGGTGACGTCACCGCCACTTAGTGGCGAATGGCGGTTGTTGTTGTTGTGGTTGTGGTGGTGGTTGTGGTGGTGGTTGTTTTGGTTGTAGTGGTGGTAGTTGTGGTGATTGTGGTGGTAGTTGTGGTGGTGATTGCTGTTGTGGTGGTGGTTGTTGTGGTGGTTGGTGTGGTGGTGGTTTTGGTAGTGATGGTTGTTTTGGTGGTGGTTGTGGTGGTGATGGTTGTTGTGGTGATTATTGTGGTGGTTGTTGTGATGGTTGTTGTGGTGGTGGTTGTGGTGGTGATGGTTGTGGTTGTGGTGGTTGTTGTTGTTGCTGCTCGACCGCGTTCTGCTAGCGAGCACCAGGGCCACGTGACGCCCTCGCGGGGAGTTCCCAGCAGCGTCAGTGGTGACGTCACCAACCACTCCCCCCCCCCACAGTGCTGGGTCACAGCAGCGAGGCTGCAGGGTGCCCCTCAGGGCCTCTGTTTTTGTTGTCGCCAAAGCGGTGACGTGGTGACGTCACAGTGGGACTCCCCCAGAATATCAGAATCTGTGTTTGTAGTGCAGGAGGAATCCGATGAGCTGTGAAGCTCTTTGTGTTCACAGTTGGTGCAGTGGTGAGGGGCGCGTGTGGGGGTGGGGTGGGAGAGGGGAGGGTGACGTGGTGACGTCACCGCGTTAGGGGGAGCGTGGTGACGTCACCACGTCCATGACGCAGCAGCAGATAACCTGAATTTGCAGATTTAATTTGCTTGGCAGTGGTTGTGTAGAGGATTTGGTCCTCGTGTTTAATTAATGAACAGCGTTGTGGGATTCAGTGAGCACGAATGACGCTGTACACAACTACATTGTTGTTGTGTTCTGTATTTTTATTGTAGAATCGACGATACAAGCGTTACATTGCCACTGTCGTTCGCGTACATTTATTCTTTTTTAAAATTAATATTATTGTTGCTGTTGTATCTCTCCCACAGTCCATGACACCACCAGTGTATAAACACATCCCAGTTCACCATTGCTAATCACTGCACCCCTACACTACAGTCACACTCCTCTGGCAGGGTGAATACATCCACGTTGGCTTCACACACACACAGAGCAGTAATTGTTTTATCACCCCCCCCCCCTATGAAGGTTGTGGGGATTTTTTAACTCAGCCCCCCCCCCCCGTTGTGATGGAGAGCCACGCAGCTCCTAGCCACCGACAGCCACCACCCAGCCACGGGCGTGGCGCTGCGCATGACTGTGATGAGGGTGGCGAGCGCCGTGTGTCGTGGCATCTGCCCTATGCGCTGTACACGTTCACCTCTCTCAGGGCGCTCCACTCAGATCAACAATCCTCACTGAGTCACGAACTTTACCCCCGAACAACCCCCCACCCACCCATAGCCCAGGATATAGGGGCTGAGTGAAGATTTGGTGAAACGAGTGCAACGGTGCCATAGAGTGGACGCTGTAAAACGACAGCAGCCCCGCGTCCCAGTCCAGGTGGACCCCGACTCTCCGCGGAGGCTCCGGCACCGACAGTGACGTCTCTACACCGCCATGCAGCACTGAGAAGCTGTTGCCATGTTTCTCTAGACACCAAGAGACGTCACTCCCTCCCAGGCGGCCCTCAATCGCGTACGGGGCGATCCCTCTCCGTGGGATCGTCCCGTACGTGACTCCAACCCGACACAGCCCCGCGCTCCCCACGTCCACCTCCCAGTAGTGCTGACCCGACGAGAAGCTCTCGGAGCACAGGGCTTGGCCCCAGACATCAAAGCGATGTGGGTGATGGGGGCGACCCTGGGGGACACCGCTCCGCGTCACCATCCTGAGATCCGAGGAAATCTGGAGGCGGTCACCGGCTGAGTTTGTGTCCAGAGTCGGTGAGCGTCCATCTGTTAATATTAGTGTACACACACTAATATTAGTTAGTGTTAGTGGACACATACAAATATTAGTTAGTATTAGTGTAGACACACTAATATTAGTGAAGTATTAGTGTACATATACTAAAATTATTTAGTATTAGTGTGCATACACTAATATTCGTTAGTATTAGTGTACACAACCTAATTTTTGTTAGTATTAGTGTACACAAACTAATATTAGTTAGTATTAGTGTACACATACTAATATTAGTTAGTATTAATGTACACATACTAATATTAGATAGTATTAGTGTACACATACTAATATCGTTAGTATTAGTGTACACATACTAATATTAGTTAGTATTAGTATACACATATTAATATTAGTTAGCATAAATGTACACATACTGCTAATCACTTGTGAATAATAATTAGTGAATTATAATTAATAATAACAATAGTGCTACACTAACATGAGCAAGGGTGTGTGTGCAGTGTTCGTGAACAGTGGTGATGCCAGCACCACGATGTTGACGCCACTCTCAAAGCGTCTCTCTCCAAACACGACGCATGTACCACAGCCATCACAGCCTCGCACACTCTCACATCCACACACAGCCATTGTGTGTCACAGCCTCGCACACTCTCACATTCACACACAGACATTGTGTGTCACAGCCTCACACACTCTCACATCCACACACAGCCATTGTGTGTCACAGCCTCGCACACTCTCACATCCACACGCAGACATTGTGTGTCACAGCCTCGCACACACAACAACAACAACCGCCATTCGCCACTAAGTGGCGGTGACGTCACCACGACGCTCGTGCCAGGCCAAGTGCACCTTGAGGCCACGTGAAGTTTCGAACGCCCGCTGGCAGGAGGTCACGGGGCAGACCCAGGTGCCACGGGTCGACTGACCAAGATGACCGAGATGACTGGCTGATGCACCACCTGTGCCCCCTACTGTACCAACTTGCTGTGCTTTAGCCACCCGGCGCTCCGCTCGTTGTTGTGAGCCTCGCTCCTCTGCCCTACGTTGTTGTTCGAGGGCGACTGCCTCCAATTGCCCAGTAGCGTCCTTCACGAGCCTCTTCCACAGAGGCCGATCTTGACACCGCTGGCACCAGTCATCGGCAAGTCCACTCAGCTCCACGTCCTCCTGTACCACATCACTCCATCTCTTCTCTAGCCCGTGCCGCGCCCGTTTAGCCCCCTCGATCCGGCCGAACAAAAGCTGTTTATGATAATTGATTTTTTTTCCCTTTTAGCTGGCAACAAAACTGACACCTTTTTTTACAAGGAGTCATGTTTGCAAAGACCACAATACCTGTAGTCATAACGCAAACAAAAAACATAACTCTTGTTTGCATTATGACTACAGGTATTGTGGTCTTTGCAAATAATAGGTGTGGCGCTGCAGGTTCATTTTTTGATGGAGTTAAATAGTGATTTGTGATCGCGGGCCACTGAGGCAGACTCTATCTCCTCTACAACCCGCGACCACCACCCATCCTTGTAGCGCCTTACGGCTCTCCGAACCTTCGAGCGAAGGCTTCGGTAAACCTCCTCATTCTCTGACGTGGGATGCTGTAGCCGATGAGAGTGGGCCTGTCGCTTTTTCTCAACTAACCTGACCACCTCCTCTTGTCAGCCAGGGTTTCTGGGGAGGTCTGGACCGCGTACCCAAAGCAGCCATTGCAGCTGCATGAGTCACAGTCCTAAACCTCGCCCATTTACCCTCGACATCAGGAGGAGTGGTGGATGATGCCAACCACAGCTGCAAGCGATGATGAAATTCTCGCTTGCAACTTTCATCAGCTAACTGCGACCAGGCCACTTTTGGTTTGAATGTGGTCCTGGGTGTACACCCACCACCGGAGTGGAAGAATGGCAGGCGCATCTTACAGATGACTAGTCGATGGTCAGAGGGCAGATCAGCTCCACGGTAGGTCCTGGTGTCAAGGGCATGGGCTCGCATCCGCTGGTCCGTCACTATGTAGTCCAGCAGATGTTCTTTCTTGGACCCAGCATGCATCCACGATGTGTGGATGCGCCGATGCCGGAAGAGCATGTTGGTAATTACAAACCCATGGGCTTCACAAAAATCTAGCATCCTCCTACCATTGTTATTGAGCTGATCTGGCCCATACCTTTCAATCACTCCAGACCAGGTGCCAGCATCATGACCAACTCGGGCATTGAAGTCACCCAACAAGATGACTCTGTCCCGATTGGCCACTTTTGCCAGCACCTTTGACAGGAGGTCATAGAAGGTATCTGACTCATCGGCTTTGCCTGCATCCCTCCACGGATGTTCGTCTTCGGTGGGGGCATAATTAACCACGACCACCACTCCTCGCCTCCAGTTGAGGGGAAGGCGAGCCCAAAGTATCCTGGGGCTTACAGCTTCCCACACCTCACCGCCACGCTCCCACGCCCCCTTCATTCTTTTGTTCAGAAGAAGAGCCACACCCTGTTGTTTGGCAGTCTCCTTCCCCCGAGTGGAGGACTGTCCACCCCTCATGGTGGCAAGAGCCAGAACCGGTCCACCAGACCTCCTGAATTCCACAGAGATCCAGGCGGTACCGGTCTAGCTCCTGGCAAAGGAGTGGCAGCCTCTCCTCCGCAAGTGAGTGTTCGAACATTCCACGTGGCCATCCGTAGTGGTTTTATGTTGTTTCTGGAGGAGCCCCGAGGGTGAAGATTCAATCTCCTGGCTCCGCCAATTGGGGTTTGGCCAGGAGACGTCATAGAAGCCTGTCCCCCCGGGGCCTCCGGCACAAGCTTATTTGTTACATTTGTTTATATCGTAGTCTCGTGGTAATGAATTGAAGGTGGATGGGTTACCAGCCCCTCGCACCCGTCCAGAGCCCCCGTTTAGCCACTGTGGTGGTCACAGACGCCATGAGGGGAGAGGCCAATGGGCATTGGCCCTCCCCCCACAGCAATGTCCACGACAGTGTTGCCCGTCCCGCACCGCGAGGAGGTAGGGGGTTGTTTTGCCGGACACACTCACACCCACACACAGACATTGTGTGTCACAGCCTCGCACATTCTCACACCCACACACAGACATTGTGTGTCACAGCCTCGTACACTCTCTCACACACACACACACACAGACATTGTGTGTCACTCCGCTGCTGGGTGTGCGCCTCCCCACGCCGTGCGCGTCCTGGGGGTGGGGGGTTATTTGACCATACTTCACCGCTCTCGTCGGTGCTCGTTGGCGATGGTGGGGATCGTGAAAGTGGAAGCGTAGAGGTACAGTACAACAATAGTTCACGCTGCACTGCCCTCTGCTACCCACCCCATCACAACAGATTAAAGTTTGCATTTAATTAAATAATATCGATTCCCAAAGCTCTTCCGGGTCCTCCATTTTTCCCTCCAGCAGCGACTATTTGTCTGCTTCTATAAATGTCCACACAGTGACGATTTCAGCCACTTGGTTGAGCTGTCATTTGTGGTGGGCAGGTCGCTTCTGAACAAGATCTAGACAGCTCAGTGGGGCCTTACCTGGTAAAATATAATGAGTTCAGTATAAGGGTCTCTATGTATCTCTATGTGTCCCTATGTATCTCTATGAGTTGTATGTATGTCTATGTTTCTACATGGATGTTTACGAGTGTCTGGGTATCTCTATGGATGTTTATGTATCTCTATGTGTCCCTGTTGTATCTCAAGGTGTCCCTTGGTATCGTTATGTTTTCTACGTGTAACTATGGGTTTAGTATCTATATGGGTCTCTCTGTATCTATATGGGTCTCTGTGTATGTTTGGCTGCTGATATAAATGTCCACGGGATGACGTTGATGTCAGCCATTTGGTTGAGCTATAATTTGTGACAGCCAGCTCGCTTGTGAACACGAGCTACCTTAGCTCAGTGGGTACCTGCACCTGGTCAAATAAAAATACGCTCAATAGGTAGGTCAGAGAGCGCTGCAGCCTATCGCACCTGGTATGCACGGTGGTCACCCATCCCAGCACTAGCCAAGCTCATCGCTGCTTAGCCAGGAATCGACCCCACGTTGTGCAGCGCGTTAGCCGCTGTCCCACCGCTCCACTGGTGTGTATACTAACTGTTAAACATATAAACTAGTGAGTGGGTGAGAGAGTGAGTGGGTGAGTGAGTGGGTGAGTAAGTGTGAGGAGTGGTAACGTAGCGGTATGCACACTGCACTGCGTAGAAGCGACCTGGTCACACATACTGATTGCTCATCGAAGTGCCTTTTCACGTGGAAATGTATAGCAGCCAAATACCCTGAAGGCAGATTTCTAAATGTGGAGAGGAAAAAAAACGGAGGACCCGGAGAAAAATGAAAATCTTGCACTAAAACTTTGAAACCCAGTCAATCATTTACATTCCGTTGTACTTTTTTAAAGTCCTGGTTATGAAGGTTACCTTCGCGATTATGAAACAGCTGCAGTCTCCATCTTGCACTTCGTTTTATGTGCACAGTTTAATCCCAATTTGCCCGCAGTGAGCACCCTAAGTAGAATAAGTTACTTATCATTTGGCTCACGTTCATCTTAATTATCACCTAGCAGCCACTTTCCTCAACCAACCGTGAACCCACTGCACCCACGCATGATGGTCAGCGTCTAAATGAGCGTGACGGGACTGGGACGTGCTTCGTCCGTAGCTTACAAAGTCGCCCTTTTGCTCTCAAGAAATGCGCTGTCACGTTGCTGTTGTTATTTGCAACTCTTGATGAGTGAGACCCTTCGAGTTGTTAGCGATATTTCAACCAGCATCTCGGTGCCCGTTTCATGACCTGAATGTACGCAGGCCTCCCTTGCCAATGGTTCACGCTGCATTAATGCACTCCAGCCCTCCAAATGGGTAGGATTTGTCGGCAATCCGGAGTCTGTAATGGAGTCTAACGAAGATCGTCGTGGCAGAGCGACGTACCGAGAAAAGGCAGAAGTTTGGTTTGGATGCCGCCCACTGAGATTACTTTTGCGAGGTTCAGACCGTGGGAGACGGGGGCTGGGTCATTCTGAGTCTCCTGGGAGACGGAGCTCCTCCTGCACTCACAGCACAGGAACACACAGAGTCTAATGAGGGTCCATGTCTCTCTACACATAGCATGGGACACACAGTCTAATGAGGGTGCATGTCTCTTTACACACACAGCATGATACACACAGAGTCTAATGAGGGTCCATGTTTCTCTACACACACAGCATGAGACACAGAGCCTAATGAGGGTCCATGTCTCTCTATACTCACAGCATGAGACACACAGTCTAATGAGGGCCTATGTCTCTCTACACAACAACCGCCATTTGCCACTAAGTGGCGGTGACGTGCATCTTGAGGCCACATGAATTGTCGAACGCCCGCTGGCAGGAGGTCACGGGGCAGACCCAGGTGCCACAGGTCGACTGACTGAGATGACTGAGATGACTGGCTGATGCACCAACTGTGCCCCCTACTGTGCCAACTTGCTGTGCTTTAGCCACCCAGCGCGCCGCTCGTTGTTGTGAGCGTCGCTCCTCTGCCCTATGTTGTTGTTGGAGGGCAACTGCCAGCAACTGCCCAATAGCGTCTTTCACGAGCCTCCTCCACAGAGGCCGATCTTGACACTGCTGGTACCAGCAGTGGCCGAGAAGACCTGAAGCTTCGTGCAGAGCGACAGACCAGGTAGCTTCCACACAGCGTTACGCAACTGATGCAAATATATTGCCGCTCGACTGATTCGGAGTGAGACTTCTGCTGTTAAACTGGAGCCGGTCATGAGCACACTGTCCAGGTATGGGAAACTCTCCACTCTCTCCACAACTGCCCCATCACTGATTGGGAGTTGTGGGGGTGCAGTGTCCAATGGTACAAAATACCCAGGCAGGTGCTTAGTATTGGTGGGGCTGATGGTAAGGCCCTACCTCTGAGTGGCACGGTCCAGTTTCAGCAGCAGTGTCTCCAACTCCTCCTCTGAATAAGCAGCAATTACCAAATCATCGGCATACATAACGTGGTTGACCACTCACAGCACAGGACACACAGAGTCTAATGAGGTCCCATGTCTCTCTATAAATGGATAAAACAGGCAGCCCTCGACTTGCGAACGCTGGTACTTACACTATGAGATCTCTTTTACCAGTGGCAAAATATAATAGTAGGTTTTTACCCTTTTAACTGGTACAAAACTGACAGCTTCCATTAAATAAGAAAAATAACTTTGACTTAAAATACAAACTCGCAGTTGCAAACTGAACCGCATAACTATTTTGTTCAGAGAAGCGATCCTCTGCCAGATGTATTGAGTCGGCCTCATGCTGTGAGTGTTTGCGTGTGTACGAACATTTGTGTGTGGGTGTGTGAAAGTGTGGGGGGTACAGCTGGTGCATCTACCAGTCATCTCTGTCAGCCAATCCATGGCACCTGGGTCTGTCCCGAGACCTGTCAGTGAGCCTTCCACATTTCACGTGGCCTCAAAGTGCACCTGGCCTGGCACAGGCGCCATTGTAATGTCACCGTCACTTAGTGGCGAATGGCGGGTATTGGTATTGGTGTGGGGAGCGGTAGTGTCACGTTGAGTGCGCTGTGCTACGAAAGCGGCGATCCGAGTTCGAGTTTTTGCTCACGCCAACACTAGTACCTGGTGTGGTGTGTGAACATCGCCACCGGGGCGACAAAAGCAGCGGGCCGTGACTCTGGCCACCCACCCCCTCGTGTGCCACAGTGGCGGCCATCTTGGGCACTGCTCGCTGAGACTACTTGCCCCAAACAGCCTGTTAAAGCGACACGGGGGATTGTTGTCGTTGGGGTGACTTTGTCTTTGTGTGTGTGTGCATGCGTGCCACGTTTGTTGTGGTGACTCATTGCCCCCCTTCCGACTACAAGGTAGCATAAATGTAAGTGAAAATAAAGTTAGTTTTCTATTTATGTTAATTTATTTTATGTTTAATTTACTATACAGTAAATTTTTCAGTATTAGATGCAAATGTACAACATTTCTTATTTATTATGAGCTTAACAATGCTTCCCTCTTTATTGAACCATAACACATTTTATAACCGTGTCGGCAGTGCATTATTGTTTTTCGACTTACAAACCGTTCGACTTACGAACGAGTCTCGAGAACAAATTGCATGTGTAACCTGAGGACCGTCTGTATGGGATACAATTGACTATATGGGATATAACTGCATACAATTGGGTTTATTAGGTATCACATCACGACTGTTTGCTGATTTATCCACCAGCTGGCAGACAGAGCTCGAGTTTGAGTCTGGGTTTGTACTGACCTGAGACTCTCATGCAGGGGATTCTGAAAAACACAAACCCGCATTTCACATTAACATTGACATCCTTACAGACCTACACAGATGCCCCACTTCCACACAGTCGCCTTCTATTTACAGCGGAGTGCGACATCAGGGAATTAGCAAATACCTGCACACGGAGAACGGAGAAAAAGACAAAACCACTCTTTACAGGTTTAGTCCAGCACCTACATGAGTGGTTTAATAACAATGTTTGTTCTCACTACAACAATTAATGTGTTGAACGCTGAATAAAGTGAACTTTTAAAATGTTTTAGCAGGTAAATTCCACTGAACTATGTCGCTCTTTTTCAGAAGCAACCTGGCTATCACAAATAACAGCTCAACTCCGTGGCTTATCGCGTGAGAATTTATAGTAGCTGCCTAATACTCTGAATTTGTGATATTGATTATTAAAATGTAAGAAAAAATCAGAGGACCCGGAGAAAAATCTACGGGACCATGGAGAGAGAGAGAGAAAAACGCAAACTCTAAATTTACAGCAGGCATCGTCAGGGTCGGGGTCAAACCCACGACCTCCTGCATACCAGGTGAGGTAGTTAACATCTCCTAGCTACCACGGCGAGTGAATGGAGATGGTGCCACCTGCAGGAAGGAGAGCGGGTCCTGCACGGTGAGGGCGGCGAGCAGCTGGTTGATCTCCTGCTCCAGGCCGCGTGCTCTGCCCTCGTAGCGAGCGATGTCCGCCTGGATGCGGGACAGCACGGAGCGGCCCTCCTCGTCCACGCGCTCCAGCGCCTCCCTCTCCTCCTCCCTCAGCTGCTCCCTCCGGCGCTCAAACTCTCGGCTGATCCGCACCTTGGTCCCATGCAGAGACTCCTACGCAGAGGTACGATGACACGCTATTGAAACGCAACACAACACAGTGCGATGTGCCTTCATAAACGACTTCGATACGGCCATGTTTCATAACTCCGTACAAAGAGGCGAGTGACTTAATTTTCTAGAACGTCGAGTAATGAAATGCATGAAAGGAGATTTTTGTGATGATATTTATGGGCACTCTTATGCCAAAGTCTAAGTACCGTATTGTTTGCATGTTTGTCTATATATGCACGTGTCTGTGCGTCTCTCTGTACCTGCACGTGTCTGTGCGTCTCTCTGTACCTGCACGTGTCTGTGTGTCTCTCTGTACCTGCACGTCTCTGTGTCTCTCTCTTTACCTGCACGTGTCTGTGTGTCTGTCTGTACCTGCACGTGTCTGTGTGTCTCTCTGTACCTGCACGTGAATGTGTGTCTCTCTCTACCTGCACGTGTCTGTGTGTCTCTCTGTACCTGCACGTGTCTGTGCGTCTCTCTGTACCTGCACGTGTCTGTGTGTCTCTCTGTACCTGCACACGCTTGTAGGCACCCTTGAGCTGCTGTTTCCGTGATTCTGCCGTAGTCTTCTTCTCCTCTTTTCCCGTCTTCTCGAGTCTGAACGCCTCCTATACACGGGGTAGACAAATACGCGATGTTTGGTACTCCCATCATTATCATCATCAACTGGCCCATGTTTTTAACCCAGAGCCTTGCAGGCCAGTTTTCTGGATCGCCCAGCGATAATCATCGCCTTTTGAATCTTCCAACCTCCCACATTGTGCTGTGGACTTCAGGAGGCAGCACAACATCCATGTCAGAGGTATGTGGCTGGATCACAGCGTGGTGTATTGAGGAATCCCCACTTACACGCTCGTGTTTTCTCCAGTTTTTCCTAACAATGGAATCTCGCGGAACCGACAACCATAATCCCCCGATATATCTACAGCACACACTTTGCGTGACAGTGCGGTAAACACCAAAACTTAAATCTGAAACATTACAGGAAACCAAGCTGAGTGCCAGAGCGGTATGAGGAGTACAGACAGCTTTGGTGCTGATGGGGCTGCTGCTTGGGTGTGTTGGGACAAGTTGGACAGGAGTCAGAAGAGGGAGAGCCATGTGGCCAGGTTCGCATGCTGCGAACCTGGCCACATGGCTCCACCGCTCCCCAATGTAGCAACAACTGCACACTCATAACACAGTTTAAACATTTCTAGACTATTTCTAAAAGTAAATATATGCAGATTAAGTTAAACAAGTAGGCTTTGGCGACCAATACTATTCATAAAATAGGTTTTTTTGGTTAGAGCGTGTAAATCCAAATGTGTGGTTAAACCCGCCACCACCCGACTCAGTCAATTAGGAAGGTTTGTCACGTAAACAAAACGTGCCAATTAGTCACTAGCTCAGCACCACCGGTGTGTTGAAAAGTAAACCCACAACATTTACAACTCGAGTACCGTGACGTTTTGCTTCACTACTAATTACAACCAGCCTCATCAGGCGACAGCCAGAATTGAATACGCAGAGGAACATTGTCAGTAGCAGCAAACACAATAATGTCAATATTTATTTGAAGCTTTCGTGACTGCAGGAATTATTCTCTGGTTCTTTCGGTAAAGTCAAGTACAAAGAAAAAAAATTAGAATACGACGTTTCGATTGCAACACAAGCAGTCATCATCAGGTCGCTAAATTTGAGAGAGAGACAAACATAGACACGGGGACATACAGACACACAAGTGTTGTCTCTTTCTGCTTGTGTGTCCCCGTGGCTGTGTATGTCTCTCTCTCAAATTTAGCGACCTGATGACGACTGATTGTGTTGCAATCTAAACGTCGTATTCTATAATTTAATTTATTTTCTTTCTACGTGACTTTACCGAAAGAACCATAGAGTAATAATATCAATATTAACACTATCATATTAACACTATAACGATAAGAGGAATATTACCAGCAGCAACAACGACAACAGAAACAACAACCACATCCATAATCATGATGATGATAATTGACTTGAATATCCTTCATTGGGATGTTTGACTTAAGCTGTCCCCATTTGATTGCCCCTGGCAGGGCTTGACACTGGCAGGATGAAGCGCTGTGAAGGTGAAGCTCTGACCACGTCAAGTCCCACACAGTCTGCTGGCTGTGCCCTTAGACCCGAACTCTGTTGCCCCATTTCACCTGCCAATAAAAGCGTGGCAGGCTAAACGCTCTGGTAGTTGGCCAAGCTGCACCGTAGCAGCGCTGAATCACAATCCACTGTTCTGTCACGGATTGAAAATACACAGCGTCTATGTTAGAGGCAGGGTGGCATTTTAGATAGCAAACATTGCAAAAGAATCAAATCTAAATCTGCCCTATGGACAATCAAACTCTGCCTGACGGCCTGTCTCTCCCAATGGAATGGCTTCTGATTTGCCTCTTTTAAATTTATGGACAGTGCACTTTTGAGCCGTCTCACATTTGAAGTATCTCGCGGTAGTCCACATTTCTCTCCACCCATCATTGCTACTCAAAAGTACGAATTTTATCACATGAAGTGTATTTTACATCTGTGCCAGCCATGTCACAAAGTGCTTGGTCTTCTAACTAAAACATGGAACACCCTGCTTTGCTATCCATTAAAATCAACATTTCCAACATCCGTGTCTCTGCTGTCTATCGTGTGCCAGTTTTTCAATCCGCGTTGCCCAAAGTGATTTGATTTACTGTCACAATGCTAGCACAATAGGAGTTACCTAATAATATGCAAATATAAATGATAAAATACGGACTCTCTATCTGAACAACACACACACAGAATGCTGCAGTCACACTGAGGGATATTGGATTACAGCAGCGATTTATATCTCACCTGTTTTGTCCGTTGTGCATTTTCCACTGGAATGACCTCATGCCCTCTATGTTCCCCAGCGATGGTGCAGACTGTACAGACCAAGCCCTCATCTTGTTCACAGTAGAACTTGATCTGCTCCTGTCTGTGCTGCCGGCACCGTCGTCCCTCCAGGTTCGCGATGGGAGCCACCAGGACGTGGTCACTCAGCCTGGGATTCTCCAAGTGAGGCCTCGCGTGCCTCGCACAGTAGGACATCTCGCATTTCACGCAGGTCCTCACTGCAGGAGTCTGGCCGTCAGTGCAGATGTCACACACGACGGCCGCGGCTATCCCGTCTCCAACTCTGAGCTGCTCTGCCAGGTTGGCGAGGGCCACGTTCCTCCTCAGCTGGGGTCGCACAGGGAAGGTCGCTCGGCACTGCGGGCAGCTCAAGCTGCTCGCCGTCTCCCAGGTAGCCTCCAGGCACTGCAGGCAGAACGAGTGCCCGCAGCTCAGCGTGGAGGGGCAGACGAACTTGCCCAGGCAGATGGAGCAGCGCAGCTCACTATCCACACTCTCACTGGGAGTCGCGCTCGCCATGGCCCATGACTTCACTGGGATCGCTCGCTGTGTGGCTCAGAGAGACGCTGAACCAAGACCTCTCTCTTATAGCGACAGTGGAGAAGGAAGTAAACTACTTAAAATATTTTCATTGTCTTCATTGACATCACGAGACACTGCCTGGAATGTGAACCCGCGCCCCGAGGTGCGCAAACAGCAGCCACAAGGTGAACACGGCTATTGTACACACGTTGACATTTTAAAAATTAGTCCTGTTGTTAATATTAATCGGTGAGGCTCAGCTGCGGTGGCTCATTCGTAAGATGAGTGTGGAGAGATAAACGCATCCTTCTACAGCAAGTTGGTGGCAAGATGTTATCTCCCTCGCCCGGTGTACAGGAGATAGTGGGATTTGATCCAGACCCTGACGCCTGCTTTATATTTAAAGTTTGTGTCTCTCTCTCTTCGTGTGAATTTTTCTCCGGGCCCTCCGGGTTTTCCCTCTACATTTACAATCAACATCACGCGTTTAGAGTAGTTGGCCAACTACATTTCACGGTGATAAGCCATCATTTGTGGCCAGGTCGCTTCAGAAAATAGCCACATTGCTCAGTGAGCTTTACCTGGTAAAATAAATAAATTGTTGGCATAGTTGTAGATATCTCATGATGTCCTGTAATTCCACCTCCGTGTAATTACCCCAACATGACGAGTTGCTTGAATGTCATTGTAGCATCTGAGATGGAATTTTTATGTTGACTCCCGCGACCGATCCTGGAATCTTGAACCATTTGCTAGCAGTGTGACTCTATCACCAACTCTACCTGCCTCCAT
The DNA here is from genome assembly GCA_014621495.2 of Entosphenus tridentatus. Classification (NCBI taxonomy): domain Eukaryota; kingdom Metazoa; phylum Chordata; class Hyperoartia; order Petromyzontiformes; family Petromyzontidae; genus Entosphenus; species Entosphenus tridentatus. The sequence continues at coordinate 1,394,306 of CM025637.2, forward strand.
CACCCACTGCTGGAGATGTCACCGTCCCTCACTCGCACCTTGTCCGGGACTGCAGATCCGCGTGCCGGCCATTCCCAGCCGCACCCACCGCTTACTTCACCTGCGTTGTTGTTTCACATTCACACGCACGGCTACTCAACACGCATGCACACGCAGCAACACAGATGGAAATCGGAGTTCCCCATGATTGTAAAATAAAAAATAAAAAAATAAACTATTTTTATGTTACCAGGTGTAATGCCCCACTGAGCTATTAGCTTATTTTTCAGAAGCGACCTGCCCATCACAAATGACAGCTCCACAAAGTGGCTCATCATGTTGAAAATGTATAGCAGCTAAATAATATAAATACTGTACTCTAAACGCTTGCTTGAACCCAAAGACGGTCTCTTGGGCTTTGCCGGTAGGTTCACAGCAGATAATGAATGCCATGGACTCTACACCCCAGTCGGACTCGTGGGAAAACCCGACCTGGATTACACTGAACACGGCCTGGACTCATCCACTGCGAGTGAATGGGGTTACCACGATGTCCCACGGCTCATTCCTCGGTGCAGCAGCAGCAGCGACGGCTCAGTGCTCAGTTTTGCAGCCAACGAATCCTCGATGCGTCCCGGCAGAGCCGGTTAGGTGACAGCTCAGCACCCCTCGGGTGCCAAGCAGCCCACACCCGACTATGCATTCAGTTACACTCACACACTCACTCACACACTCACTCGTAGGCCTCGGCAAGGTAAGGTAATTTACCCTTTTTACCGGGTAAAAGGGTAAAGGTGTCGACATGCCAAGGGGTAAGGTAAAGGATAGGGTAAGGGTAGCTCGGAAGAATTACCCGGTAGGGTAAAGATAGCGCGAAGTATTACCCGGTAAATACGGTGCCTTGTTTACCGCTAAAAGCTCAGTGGCGCAGTTCGTGGCCTACATTTAATAAGTAATATTTGAAAAAACTTTATTAAAAACACGCTTTTATGAAACGTACTAGTAATGACAGAACTCTACGACTCCAGGAAGTGGCCCCGAGGCTTGCCACAACGTAAAGGACCGTGGTGATTTACAACCAACGTTAGTTGAGCGTGGACAATTAGACCCAAGCCGAAACATAACATATAAAAACGAATGTTAAAAAAAGATATATTTTTAATGATATACAGTAATATAGTATTGCCATCACTATGACATAAGTATACCAAGTTTGCAGTCAATACCACATTAGGAAGTGGGATAAAATTGAGTTACAAGATTTGAGGATACAACAATAACGACAACAGAGTGAGTTAAAAGAAAGCGTGTAAAATTGGAATCATCGAGAGTATTCTATATGAATAAAGCGCTCTACCTAGCATTTACCGTTATAAACCTTTTTCATGTGTAGTACCCCAGTAATTACCCTGTAATTGGGTAATTTGTATGGGGTAAGGGTAAAAGGTGGGGTAAGGGTAAAAGGTAGGGTAAAGGTAGCCACGCTGCTTTTTTACCTTTTACCGTTTATCTTACCTGCTGAAGGGTAAAAGGTAGGGTAGAGTGATTGTATTGTGGTAAGGTAAAAGGTAGGGTAAAGGTAGGCTCGTTGTTTTTACCTTTTAACTTTTACCTTACCTTGCCGAGGCCTACTCACTCGTACACTCACAACAACCGCCATTCGCCACTAAGTGGCGGTGACGTCACCACAACGCTTGTGCCAGGCCATGTGGACCTTGAGGCCACGTGAAGTGTCGAACGCCCGCTGGCAGGAGGTCACGGGGCAGACCCAGGTGCCACGGGTCGACTGACTGAGATGACCGTGACGAGTGGCTGATGCACCACCTGTGCCCCCTACTGTGCCAACCTGCTGTGCTTTAGCCACCCGGCGCTTTGGTCATTGTTGTGAGCGTGTGCTCGCAGACAAGTCAGATCTGAAACATGGCAGAACTGATTCTTTGGCCGTTGCCGATCATTGCTGCAACTCTGTGGGCTCTCATGAAATTGTCTTTTCCGAGACCAAGGTATTCTGCAAACCTCCTGGCTACCATCAAAGGTTTGTACACGAAGCCATACAAATATACAAACACAGACATAATTTCAACCATGATGATGGGTACAAACTGAGTAATCATTGGAAAGATGTGATTAACCATGCAAAAAATATTTAACTACACATATTTGGACCATCTTATTTGACAGACAACTATTCTTGAGTTACTGTACAGGTTACTGATAGACAGCCAGTTTTGTTTTACCATGTTTAGCTTTTTCCACACACTGGTTTCCTGCTATAAGTTTTACCCACCAAGCAATATAGCAGGAGGCTGTTTCTTCCTGACCTGCTTTTGTGCTTTTACCATCTACATGGCAGAGGCTCGGTCTCATTAGCAGCAGTTGCACTTTAACAACTCTGGCACGCCCCCCCCCCCCCCTCTCAGCCAGTCTACATAATAAAGGCTCAGTCCTTTGTTATGTTGGCTAACCGTAGTCTCAATCCGCACTTTACCATAACCATAAAAAAGGGGCCGTTTCTGGCCCATCCCCCCCCCCTCAACCAGTATATATACGGGGTAGTATCTCTTGTAATCTCTCATTTACTTGATACAGCAAGTGTGCTGTGACGGTTCCACCTGAAGACGGAAGCTTGTGTTGCCTCCGAAACGTCGTGATTTTTATTTTATTTTTATTTTACTTTTATTAATTTTAATTACAAAATTTTACATACGTGACTTTACCGAAAAAACCTAAGAATATGAATACTTACAGTCACGAAAGCTTCAAATCTAGTTATTGAAGGTTTCACGAACTACGTGGTCAAAATAGATGTTAACTAATGTGGGAGCAAGAGGACATCCCTGTCACACCCCAAGGTGTACAGGGAATGGCTCTGATTCCTGGGCATGTAGTTTTACCTGGGCCCGCTCACCATCATGAAGGTCCTTAATGATCATAAGCAGAGGGTCAGGGACTCCAAAAGCATGAAAAACAACGCAGAGCCCAGGCCTTCCTATTGATATCATAGGCCGTGACCAGGTCAATAAAGCAGAGATGTAGGTGTTGTTGGAACTCCCTACACCTCTGCTGTAGCAGACGGACAGAAAATATGGCATATTTGCAGGACCGTCCCTTTCTGAAACCGCATTGGGGTTCCGCAAGCCTCTCATCAGCGTGCATAGCAAGGCGATGTTGAATAATCCTTGCTAGGACCTTTCCCGGCACACTGAAGAGTGAGATGCCCCTGTAGTTGTTACAGTCTGTGCTGTCCCCATTCTTAAAGAGGGGGACCATCAGGGCATCCTTCCAATCCTGTGAAACCCGTCCAGCGGTCCAGACTGTTATGATGTTATGTAGGGCAGTCTGTGCACAAACGCCACCTTCCCTCAGCATTTCGCTTGGGAGATCATCTCTGCCCGGTGCCTTTCCTGGTCTCAGACTCTGGATCACCTTCAGTACTTCCTCAACAGATGGCACCTCAACCAGCCACTGACAGGGGGTGACTTCCTCCTCCAATATTTGAGGCACCACAGCCTCAGCAGGGTCATCCCCATTTTGTCCCAAGTTGTTTTTCTGACTGAGGGATTTTCCCTCCCCCAAGACCGCACAAAAATGCTTAGCAAATCTGCAAACCTGTTCCTGGGGGTCTGAGATTGAATCACCGTTCTTCCCCCTGATGATAGTGTAGAGGTGTTACGGAGGGGGTGTTGTAGAGTTGTTACGGATGGGAAACAAACACACTGGGCGTGGCTATGTCTGTACGCGAGGAGGTGCTTACAGCGACGTCCGCACCGTTCAGCCTGGGGGGCTGACACGGAGCTGGGATCCCCCGCGGCCCCACCCCTCAGTGGGGGAGTTGATATATAAGGCGGTGAGCCGGAGGGCTCGGGGCAGTGTGTGTTCAGCTTTAACCAGTGAAGAATGAAGATCTGCTAGATAGGCCCTGGGACTCCCCTGGATCGCTGTCCTTCTCAGGGCCGACCAGGGTGAGCCAGTGGCGTGGCCCCGAGAGCCCAGAGCCGATGCTCTTGTCAGAGCCGGTCTAGGGACTCAGGGTTCCGTAATCCCAGCTTAACCAGGGCTGGGTTAGCTAGCCTCCCCTAGCCCGGTAGTGGAGGACCTAGGAGTAGGCTAGCTGTGACCTAGAGAGTAGACCTCCCAATTAGACGGGTGAAGGGGCCGATACCCCTTCCAGTGTTGTACATCCCGGCCTGTTCTGTACTTGGTACTTAATAAATAAGTGTGCCTCCAACTACGTCGTCGAAAGTGTCCTGGAACACACTACATCTGGTGTCAGAAGTGGTCTTCTAAAAGGATGGACACGAGACGAACGGCTCGTACCAGGGAACCGGGGGCGGAGGAAACCACGGCCGACTTTGAGCCCGAGATGGCCGAAGGCGACTCCGAGCAGCCAGGGCCAAGTCCACCCACACCGCAACGTCAGGACGGATGGGGACCGTCGGCTGACGGACTGCGGCTGGCTCATACACGACTGGCGGAACTAGTTTAAGCAGCAGCCGCCACATTGGAAGAAATTACTCGCTTGGGGGCTGGAGGAGCTGCACTGGGCGATGACAGCCGACATGCGACGCGGGTTCCCGCCATTTCCACGGGGCCCGAATTCGAATTTGCCGCCATGGGTACAGTGAATGCTGAGGGCGGGGCCGGGCTACGTCAGGTGACCGACGTTCGGCAAACAGAAGCCGCCACATCGTCAGGAGCGGCCAGCGCGTCACCAACAGAGTGACCGCCGATGTCACATGCCCTTCCCGCCAAAACCGTATGGAGTGACGGGAACGACGGAGAGCGATCCTCGACTGCGGACGCCGCGTTACAACAGCGATTACCACCTCTCAAGGAGTTTGTGGGCGAAGACGGTGACTGGGGTGGCTTCCAAAGATGCTTTCTCGCTCACCAAGAGATGGCACAATGGACGGATGACGAAGCACTCCGCGCGCTGCCGGCGATGCTCGACAGTGATGCCCTCGCTACCCTCACCTCGGCGCCGAGAGCGAAGCGCGCCACGCTGCAGATGGCGCTTCAACTCCTGGCTGCAGTCTATGGACCACCTTCGGACTGCAGGCAGCTGTTCTACGATCGCCAGCGGGGCGCCAAGGAGTCGCCCCTGGCGTACCGTACAGCTCTCCTGGCCCTGGCGAAGACGGTTTTCCCGCGGATGGATGAGGAAGGGGTGGACGCCATGGTGACGGAGAAAATATTGCTGTTGGTGGACGAGTTGGACATTGTCGTCTTGGCGCAAGACGACACGGAGATGTGTTCCCTGCGGGCCGCGCGACACATCCACGGAAACTTGCTGTCCCAGCGTCGCAAGGCCAGCAAGGCGGCGGCCAGCCATACCGTGGCTGCAACCACCCTCCCATCGGAAGAGATCTGCGCCGTGGATCGCCCGACGGAGTGGAGATCCAGAGTACGACCAGCTCGGGATGGACCGAGCCACCAGGATCAGCCCAAGTCATCTGGAGCACTCACGCGTTGCTACAACTGTGGCCTCCGGGGCCATGTGGCTTCAGGATGCCGGGCTCCTCGACAGCGCGGGGCGACGCCTCAGCAGGACGTCGCGCCTCTACCCAAGCCTAACCAGCAAACTCCGGCGAGTCGTGGCACCCCACATGTTTGGCCTATGCACACACCTGTGACACACTCACACACTGTAACGGACGGGGGTCGTAAATTGCCTGTCGTCGCGCCGAAACGTGCCACTGTGGGGAGTGCGTTCCAACCGGGCCAGTGGTCCGAGTTGGCCCATCGCGTTGTTGCCGCGTCGTCGGAGTCATTGGTCGTTGTGGGGCATATTGATGGGGTTGAGGTGCGGATCTTGGTTGATACGGGAGCATCGGCAACTATTGTGTCCGATTTGATTTGTAACATTCTCCCCGTTCAAAGCCGTCCCTTGCTCCCCGTTAATGTTCCATGCTACGCTGCTAACGGGGGCTCACTGGGCATTATCGGACAGATCCGCGCGCAAATTTGTATTGGGGACATCAAATTATCCGGCCCGATATTAGTCTCCTCCTCACTGGCGGTTCCGTGCCTGTTGGGGACGGATTTCTTGGCCAAATTGCCGATTCGTATCCTAGTCGACCAGGGTTGCATTGAACTCCCGTCGGGCCTGTTGGGACCATCTAGAGCTGGGGTCAACGGACCTGACATGATAACGGCCCAGACCATTGTGAAAGGGGACGGGGACCCCTTCATCGCGGTCCTCAATGTGGGATCGCAAACGACTGTGGTTCCTCAAGGGACCGTGCTTGCGCACGCGACGCCGGTACCCTGGGAGGAACCCGTCATTAGTCAGGTGAGCACTGCTCCTCCGTCGCAACCACATGCGGACCATGATGAAGGGTGGCTCGATGCGCTTTGTGCGGGATCATCAGACCTGTCCGACTCACAGCATGAGAGGCTTCGAATCCTCCTGCGCGAGTTTTATGACGTTTTTAGTCAACACAAATACGATCTTGGTTGTACTAAACTGCTGCGACACCATATTGACACGGGTGACAGCGCGCCAATCCGCCAAAATCCTTTTCGGTTGAGTCCCGCCGATAAGGATCATGTCAAATCGGCTGTAGACGGCATGCTAGCTGCGGATATTATTTCCCCTTCGACCAGTCCTTGGGGTGCGCCGATCGTCTTAGTTAAAAAGCACGACGGCTCATTGCGCTTTTGTGTCGATTTTCGTCCGCTGAACATGATTTCTGTAGCCGACGCATACCCGCTTGCTCGGATGGATGAATCGCTTGATGCCCTGGCGGGGGCACGGTTCTTCTCCACATTGGATTTATTGTCCGGGTTCTGGCAGCTCCCTCTGGATGAGGAATCTAAACCGAAAACTGCTTTCCGTATGCCGCACGGCCTTTTCCAATTTAACCACTTGCCAATGGGATTACATTCAGCGCCGGCAACCTTTCAGTGATTAATGGAATTGGTCCTGGCTGGGTTGCAATGGGATTCATGCTTGATTTACTTAGACGATGTCATCGTATTTAGTAAAACATTCGATGAACACCTCCTCAAAATCCGGGCTGCGAATTTGAAATTCAAGCCCCAGAAGTGTAATTTGCTCCGCAAATCGGTACGGTATTTGGGTCACATTGTCGGACGTTCAGGTATTGCCACAGATCCCGCCAAAACGAAATGTGTTAGCTCCTGGCCGACTCCCACCTCGGTGGGGGAGGTCAGGAGTTTCATTGGATTCGCGTCATACTACCGACGCTTTGTCGCTGATTTCGCGACAGTTGCAAAGCCCTTACATGCCTTAACATCGAAGGGGGTCAAGTTTCACTGGGGACAGGAGGAGGAGGCTGCTTTTCGCTCCCTCCGGGACGCTCTTGTGGGGGCTCCGCCATTGAGTTATCCTGACTTCACAAAACCCTTCTTGCTCGATACGGACGCCAGCAACAAGGGCATTGGGGGCGTGCTTTCACAGGTTGTTGAGGGCGTTGAATGTGTGGTAGCGTACGGCAGTCGGGTGTTGTCTCCGGCGGAACAAAGGTACTGTGTTACCCATCGGGAACTATTGGCAATCGTTTACTTCATACAACAGTATCGCCCATATCTGTACGGTCGTCATTTCACTGTCCGCACAGATCATGCGGCGCTGCAGTACGCCTTGCGAATTCAACAGCCATCGGGACAATTGTCTCGATGGTTGGAGATTCTTCAGGATTTTGATTTTGACACTACGTATCGTAAGGGCATTCGCCACACGAATGCAGATGCTCTGTCACGGTTACCGACCACCTCCGAGTGCGCATGCCTCCTGGGTTCGGGGCGTTGCAGACCTCCGAATGTGATATCTGATCCGGTCCTTGTGGCCGCCGCTAACGCGCCTTCGATTGCGGGTCCTATTGAGCAACAAGGGAGGGATTCCTTGCTGGGGTTGTCTGTTGCGGAATGGGGGCGCCTCCAAATGGAGGACACCTCCCTCCTCGCTTTGCGCCGTCGCATCGGGGAAGTTGGTCGGGGGGGGGAAAATGTCGACTCGTGGGGGTTAGTTCAAGGTCTTTTGATGCAGTGGGATGGGAGATGCCGCCGCCACCGGCTGGTGGTGCCTTCCGCTTTGAGGGGTAGAGTGGTGTGGGCTGCGCACGAGCGACTCCTTCACCTGGGGATTCACAAAACCCTTGCCATGCTTCAGCTGGATTTTTCTTGGCTGGGCATGGCAAGGGACGTTGAGGATCTTTTAGGGTCGTGTACTCAGTGCGCGCAACGGAAACCACCAGCGCGGGGGTCCAACCCACCATTGCAGTCTATCAAAGTTTCCAGGGTTAACGAGCTCGTTGCGCTTGATATTCTGGGCCCATTCCCCGCTACACCCAGGGGAAATAGATACCTATTGACCGGGGTAGAATATTTTACGCGCTGGCCTATGGCCTGGCCCCTCGCCAACCAGTCGGCAGCAGCCATCGCGGAGACCTTTGTTCAGGGCTACGTCCTCGACAAGGGTGCTCTGGAGTGGCTGCTGACCGACCAGGGTAAACATTTTTCGGGTTAACTTCTCCACGAAGTCTGCGAGCTCCTAGGAACGAAAAAGATTCATACCTCCCCATATCAACCGCAAACTGACGGGATGGTGGAGCGTCTGCATCGGACTATCACGTCCATGCTGTCCCAACAGGTCTCTGACTCACAGACCGATTGGGACCTTCATATTCCGGGGGTTTTGGCGGCATACAGAATGGCTCCGCATGCGGCGACCGGATTTTCGCCCTTTTTCCTAATGTATGGCTGCGAGGCTAACCCGCCTGTCGCGACCCAGTTGCAAATCTCTGCGCCGCATGCTAAATCTAAATTGACCGACCATGTCAAATTCAACATCGCTAAATTGACAGAGGCGCGGGAGGCGCCGTCCAGAATTCAGAACTTCGCCAAAAGGCGAATGAGAGGCTCAGGCTGGGTCGGGCACGTGTGCTCCGGTGGAAACCGGGTGACAAGGCGTGGTTGCACTGTCCCCAAATACCACTGGCGACCTCGTCTAAGCTGGTGCGGCCGTGGCGGGGGCCCGTGGAAGTGGTTCAGGTCTTGCGGCCACAATGTGTGCGTATCCAGTGGGGGAAGCGTCGTTGGTTCGTGCACCCCTCCAGGTTGAAACCGTTCGTTGCGCCCCATGTTCCTACCACACACACGCGTGGCCAAACATGTGAGGGGTCCACCGACTCCCAGAGTCCGACTTCGCTGCTTTCGCCTAACTTGCCATCAACTGTTCCACCTCCAGGTGCACTAGGATTGACGTGCTCACGACCGCCAACCCCTCACGGGGGGGTCGGGGGTCACTCAGCAGCGAAGCCTGACTCTCTCGCACCCGGACTGTTGACACCCACCACTGGGCCAACCGGGGTTGCCCCGTGTGACGGGCCCGCTGCAAGAACGCGCGCCAAAACGTGCAGATTTTTGTGAGGTCGGCTGCTTGTGCAGCCCTTGCGGGGGGGGGGGGGTGTCCTGGGAATTGTATATATGTTGCGTTTTTACGGGGTTCGGTATTTATTCGGGGGGGGTGCGTCGGGTTATTTTTCTCTTTCTTGTTGTTATTGTTCATTCTTGTTGTTGTTGTTAACATTACGCGAGGCACACACGATTTGGGGGGGATGCATCTTTATTGTGATTTTGTTGCAGCCGGGACGGTTGCGGGCTGTACAGGGGGGGGGGGGGG
>CM025637.2:1404030-1415241 GCA_014621495.2 Entosphenus tridentatus
GGACGGCTGCGGGCTGTACAGGGGGGGGGGGGGTGATGTAGAGGTGTTACGGAGGGGGTGTTGTAGAGTTGTTACGGATGGGAAACAAACACACTGGGCGTGGCTATGTCTGTACACGAGGAGGTGCTTACAGCGACGTCCGCACCGTTCAGCCTGGGGGGCTGACATGGAACTGGGATCCCCCGCGGCCCCACCCCTCAGTGGGGGAGTTGATATATAAGGCGGTGAGCCGGAGGGCTCGGGGCAGTGTGTGTTCAGCTTTAACCGGTGAAGAAAGAAGATCTGCTAGATAGGCCCTGGGACTCCCCTGGATCGCTGTCTTTCTCAGGGCCGACCAGGGCGAGCCAGTGGCGTGGCCCCGAGAGCCCAGAGCCGATGCTCTTGTCAGAGCCGGTCTGGGGACTCAGGGTGCCGTAATCCCAGCTTAACCAGGGCTGGGTTAGCTAGCCTCCCCTAGCACGGTAGTGGAGGACCTAGGAGTAGGCTAGCTGTGACCTAGAGAGTTGACCTCCCAGTTAGACGGGTGAAGGGGCCGATACCCCTTCCAGTGTTGTACATCCCGGCCTGTTCTGTACTTGGTACTTAATAAATAAGTGTGCCTCCAACTACGTCGTCGAAAGTGTCCTGGAACACTACAATAGTAATAGGTATGGCGCTGCAGGTTACTTTTTTGATGGAGTTAAAAAGCGATTTATGATCGCGTGTCACTGAGGCAGACTCCATCTCCTCAACAACCCGCGACCACCACCTATCCATGCAGCGCCTCAAGGCTATCTGAACACCCGAGCGAAGGCTGCGGTAAGCCTCCTCATTCTCCGATGTGGGATGCTGTAGACGATTAGAGTGGGCCTGTCGTTTTTTTTCTCAACCATCCTGAACACCTCCTCTGTCAGCCAGGGTCTCTGGGCAGGTCTGAACCGTGTACCCAAAGCAGCTATTGCAGCTGCATGAGCCACAGTCTTAAACCTCACCCATTTCCCCTCGACATCAGGAGGAGTGGAGGACGATGCCATCCCCAGCTGCAAGTGATGATGAAATTCTCGCTTGCAACTTTCACCAGCTAACTGAGACCAGGCCACTTTAGGTTGGAATGGGGTCCTGAGTGTACATCCACCACCGGAGTGGAAGAATGGCAGACGCATCTTACAGATGACAAGTCGATGATCAGTGGGCAGATCAACTTCTCGGTAGGTCCTGGTGTCAAGGACATAGGCCCGCATCCGCTGTTCCATCACTATGTCGTCCAGCAGATGTTGTTGCTTGGACCCGGCATGCATCCATGATGTGTGGATGCGCCGATGCCGGAACAGCGTGTTGGTAATTACAAGCCCATGGGCTGCACAATAATATAGCAGCCTCCTGCCGTTGTTATTGAGCTGATCTGGCCCATGCCTTCCAATCATTCCAGACCAGGTGCCAGCATCATGCCCAACTCGGGCATTGAAGTCACCCAACAAGATGACTCTATCCCAAGGGGCTACTTTAGCTAGCACCTGTGACAGGAGGTCATAGAAGGCATCTGCCTCATCGGCCTTGCCTTCATCCCTCCACGGATGTTCGTCTTCAGTGGGGGCATAAGTAACCACGACCACCACTCCTCGCCTCCGGTTGATGGGAAGGCGAGCCCAAAGTAGCCTTGGGCTTACAGCCTCCAACGCCTCACCGCCACGCTCCCACGCCCCCTTCATTCTTTTATTCAGAAGAAGAGCCACACCCTGTTTTTTGGCAGTCTCCTGCCACGAGTATAGGACTGTTCACCCCTCATGGTGGCAGGAGCCAGAACCGGTTCACCGGACCTCCTGAATACCACAGAGATCCAGGCGGTACAGGTCCAGCTCCCGACGGAGGAGTGGCAGCCTCTCCTCTGCAATGAGCGTTCGAACATTCCATGTGGCCTCACGTAGTAGTTTTTTCTTATTTCTGGAGGAGCCCCGAGGGTAAAGGTTCAGTCTCCTGGCTCTGCCAAATGGGGTTTGGCCAGGAGACGTCATAGATGCCTGTCCCCCGGGGCCTCCGGCACAAGCTTATTTATTAGATATTTTGGACGTGGTTTAGTGGTAATTAATTGAAGGTGGAGGGGTTACCAGCCCCTCGCACCCATCCAGAGCCCCCATTTAGCCGCTGTGGTGGTTACAAATGCCATGAGGGGAAAGGCCAATCGGAATTTCTACCCCCCCCCCCCCACGACACTGCCCACGGCAGCCTTGCCCGTCCGGCACCACAAGGAGGTAGGGGGTTGTTTTTCCAGACCCACATAAACACACACACACATAATCACACACACACATAAGCACTAACACATAATCACACACACAAACACATAATCACTAACACATAATCACACACACAAACACATAATCACTAACACATAATCACACACACAAACACATAATCACTAACACAAAATCACACAAACATACCCCTCGACAACGAGAGAGCCAATCATAATTGCACTATGTAATAATCACACACAAACAATCACTAACATGTTATCAAACACACACACATTATCACACACAAAATCACACATGCATACCCCTAGACAACACATAATCACGTACACACACATTAATCATAAAAAATAACACTCGTTCTTTATTATGTTTATCACCCATTTTAGCTAATAAACAATTAATTGCAAACGTTAACATATTTTACGTACAAGTTTTTAAAAATTATTTTATCAATATATATTTTTTTTAAAATGTAATCACAATACATTCAACAGGGGTCGTCCAGACATCTGGACCAGACATCTGTACAAGGCACGCAATGGGATGGCCCCCACGACATTGAAGCAGTGATTATTTACGTTTACTGCAGACTTGCACCCTTTGGGTTCTCAAACGTGCAAATGTTTAATAATGTTAATACATACCTGGGGGGTTTGATAAACAATGGAGTTGTACTTACGTGCCCGTGCTTAATTTGTGTTTCGATGATTTACCTTCCAAACAAGTCTGGCCACGTCTCACACCCCCCAGAAAGGGCATCTCGCACCCCAGGGGCTGCGTGCACGCCAGGTTAAGAACCACTGTCTACAAGGTCCGATCTCCGCTCATAAACCAACGAGATCCATGAAGGACCCCAAGGCTCTGTTCGTGAGGTGATCGAGTGGGTGGGTGAGTGGGTAGGTGAGTGAGTGGGTGCGTGAGTGGGTGGGTGGGTGCGTGAGTGGGTGGGTCAGTGGGTAAATGGTTGATGGGGCTGTTTTCTGCACTGTGCAGCTCCCAAGACTAAAACAACGCTTTGTCTTTACATATCAGACAATCATAGTCGTTAGAGCTCTTTAAGTTTTGTCTTGAAAACTCACCTCACCTCTTTAAACTGGCCCATGCCAGTTTAAAGAGGTGAGTGAGGAAATAAGAAAGTGAGTGAGGTGGTTGAGTGGGTAAGTGTGTGGATGGGTGAGTATCTGAGTGAGTGCTTGAGTGGGTGAGTGAGTGGCTGAGTGGCTAAATCGCCCTTTATCCCGGCCCTGCACGCCCTGCCCGTCTACCCTGCAGGCTCTGTCTATTTTTTGCTTTCCATACGCAGGGCGCATTGGTGGCGGGACCCTACGGATGCAATTCGCAACTCTCTAAGTGTAAATTATTGTTGTTGTTGTCATATGCACACGATAAGTAGTAAGCAGTGTTCCTATAACGTACACAGCATCTTTAACAGCAGGAAAAAAAGACGTAAATAAATAGTAGAAGAAAATATTTCACCTTCTTGTTCTGAGTTTCATTTTGACATTCGCATGACGAAACTTCTGCATTTTTAAAAACAAACAACGCTATCCTTTATACATCTTTTTTTTCTTCTAATGTCGTTCCAAAAGGACTCGCCAACTCCTTCCTCCGAGGTGGACCATTCAGCAATGGCTCTTCCAGACAAGTTGCCAATAACACAACTAAAACGGGGACCCCTCTGCTTATGAACGAGTGAGGTTTCCAGAAGTCTGTTCATAAGCCGTCACGCATGCAGAGCGTCCGCAATAATGTTTGTACAGTCGACTCTTCCACATCGCGGGGGTTAGGGGCGCAGGCCCCCCGCAATCTGGAAAAACCGCGTAACATGTTTTTGCCCCCTTGGTCCCCTTGGCGAGCACCTCCAGCCGGGCGGTTCGGGGGGGGGGTCTGTGAGCCTTTGCGTGTCGTCTGCTGGCTTTCACGTTCTTTTCGTAAACTTTAACTTTTTACAAAAGTTTACTTTAAAAAATGGCGTATATGTATGGTATTAAAAGATAAAATATATTAATATTTTACAGTACTATACATGTATTTTATGCATTTATGAGTTACTAGAATTTGTGTGTGTCGTCTGCGGATTTTGCAAAATTCCCAAAAAAGTCCCCATTTAATTTATTATGCCGACCCCGCGATATATCGAAACCGCGATGGGGAAAGTCGCGTGGCAGAAGGATTGTTTGTATTCGCTTGCAGTTAATGGCGAATTAGGACACCTCTCAAAACGGACAATTGGTTAAAATATTGACGTTCATTCTTCATGCATTAATTTCTCAGAACCATGTTGGGTCAGGCAAGGGCGGTACTCCGTTGAAACTAAATGCAATAAGGGTGGCACAGCAGTGGCCAACAAAGGTTGAGAGCCACTGCTGTCAACATTGCGGGGGCCATCCCATTGTGTGCCTGGCACAGGGGTGGTCCAGATGTCTGGTGATCCCCCAATTAATTGACCCGTAACAGTTTTTCCTTTGTATATTAATTATTTTTTTAATAAATCTTACTTTAAGTTACGTATTACATTTTATATAATTAAATGGGGGGGGGGTGAGGTCGCAATATATCTGCACCACGCCTGTCGCGTTAAACTTCAGTATGCGTAAGACGACTGGAGTGGTGTTGTATCACGTGATGGAGGTGTGAAAGTTTCCTCTTTAAACAACAGCTTTACATATCGCACAGAGCTACACAGCCGTGCCAAAGATACAAACTGTACAAAACAACTTTTTATTTTACCAGGTAAGACCCCACCTAGCTATGTAGCTTTTTTTTCAGAAACGACCTGGCCACCACGAAAAAAAAGCTCTGCAAATTGGCTGATCGTCAGCCAAAAATACATAGAGACCCATAGACATATAAGACCCATAGTGAAACGTAGATTTTCCTTGGCTCTGCTGCGTGATCCTCTTCCCTTTGAACTGCGACACGACTCTCGCTCTCTCTCCCAATGCCGGCCACGTGCACGCGCGCACGCCACGCGCGCACGCCACACACACACCCCACACTCACACACCAAACACACACCACACACTCACACCACACACACTCACACCACACACACACACCACACACACTCACACCACACACACACCACACACACACTCACACCACACACACACCACACACACACCACACACACCACACACCCCACACACACACCACACACACACCACACACACTCACAGCACACACACCACACACACACCACACACAAACCAACACACACCCCACACACACACCACACACACACCACACACACCACACACACACACCACACACACTCACAGCACACACACCACACACACCACACCACACACACACCACACACAAACCCACACACACACCACACATACACCACACACACACACACCACACACACACCACACACACATCACCCACCCAACACACACACCGCACACACACACCGCACACACACACACACCGCACACACACCACACACTCACACCACACACTCACACCACACAATCACACCACACACTCACACCACACACTCACACCACACACACTCACACCACACACCCTCACATCACACACACTCACATCACACACACTACACACACCACACACACACCACACACTCATACCACTCACACCACACACACAACACACACACACCATACACACACACACCACACACACTCACACCACACACACTCACTCACACCACACACACACCACACACACACAACGAAGACCTTCTGAGGGGTTGACTATGGTTCAAAACGGCCTCTATTTATTCGTCCGGCTCCCAGCACACAGGGACGCCAACGGACCCCTCTAGTGTCGACGTGCTGACGTCACGATTGGCCCCCCAACACAGACCTCCCTCTCTTGAAGATCCTTGGCCAGTGGTCACGTGACTCTAGAAATTATGTAAATATATATTTTAATAATAATCAAAATTCCCCGTTATTTTTATATTCTATGGTTCTTTCGGTAAAGTCACGTAGATAGAAAAATGTATAACCATATGATAAGGACCGCTTGTGTTGCGATCGAAACGTAATATTTTTCATTATTAAATCCTTTATATTAAGTTCACTTGCTTGCTTGCTTGCGCGCTTACGACCGTGCAAATCTTTCGGTCGTTTTTTAACCCACTTCCCGTGATCCAATCGAGCTGACATTTTGCACACAGACTCGTTGTGCGTGACAATTTATTTTCGTGAAATTTTTTTTCCAAAATGTTACACTTTTTAGGATTTTTTTTATATTTAATTACCAATTGCTTAATGGTGGCAGGCAATCATTTGACCCATAGGTGGCAGCCATCTCAAGCCAGAGGACGAGAGGACTCTAGCCGCCACGCATATAAATGATTTATAGTGAAAAACTTTGTTTTTACGGGTTAATTTTTTTTTTAATCCTTTATATTAAGTTCACTTGCTTGCTTGCTTGCTTACGACCGTGCAAATCTTTCGGTCGTTTTTTAACCTACTTCCCGTGATCCAATCGAGCTGACATTTTGCACACATACTCGTTGTGCGTGACAATGTATTTTCGTGAATTTTTTTCCCCAAAATTTTACACTTTTTAGGAAATTTTTTTTATATTTAATTACCAATTGCTTAATGGTGGCAGGCATTCATCTGACCCATAGGTGGCAGCCATCTCAAGCCAGAGGACGAGAGGACTCTAGTCGCCACGCATATAAAGAATTTAAAGTGAAAAACAAGATCCAGGTCCGATTCAACACAGTACATAAAATCCGTGATCTGGTCCCGTCTGTAAAAGACGTAGTTCCAGACATATAGTACCCTGGCGTTTACAAACTAAGTTGCCTCTGTGGTAGCAGTTACATTGGAGAAACCAAACGACATGTCTCGGACCGCATCCGTGAACATAAAGCAGACTTGAAACACGGTAGGACAAACACCTCAGCCGTGGCAGATCACTGTTACAATTCAGTGGGCTCACATGATATTGACTTCTCCAAGACAGAGGTTATCTGCAAGCCATCTGGCTACCATGAGAGATTCGTTCATGAGGCTATCCACATATACAAACACAGAGACAATTTCAACCGAGAAGATGGATTCTGGCTTAGCAATCATTGGAAGAACGTAATAAACCATTTCGGATCTTAACTGATTGTGTTCACGTTTACGGTGACTTTCAGACCGCGTTCCATTCACTGGCATTGTATTCTCCCAGGGGAATGGATTCTTTGCTCTGCTGCATAGACATATGTTGTTGCTTCCTCTTAGTATCTTTCACACTGTATAATAACAAATAGTTTTAAAATGTATATGCTTAATACAATGTACAAAGTAATATATAGTATCGTTATTGTATAGTGAATATACAGCAGTGTGATATACATTAGGGTGGGTATATTACATAGTGTAATATTACAATGGATAAGGTATAGGGTGGTTTATAGCAATACAGTATATAATTTAATGTTTGGGTTTGTCTATGGCAGTATATAGTACGGTGTAGACTCGTGCGATGTAAGAGAATAAAGTTTAGATGGAAGCATATTATATTTTTTACGACGTAGAATTGTAATGTATTACCTACTGTTAGTAACTCAGCTTATTGTAGAGTATATTTAGTATAATTATGATACTATGTAGTTTATACTTTAGTTGTTTACGTGGTGGTTTTAGTTACTGCAGCTACATACTATTAACACTTCATCCCTTTATTAATGCTACCCCCATCCTTCCTGTGATGCTGCTAATCCTGCATCATGCACGGGCAAAGTAACACTATTCACATACCTGCATTTCCCATTTCCTCTCCCTTGGATGCTGCTAATCCTGCATAATCCACGGACACAAGTAGCACTAATTACATACCTGCATTTCCCATAAATATGCTAAATTCCTCTTGATATGCAATTTCTTTTGTTAAGGCGCCCCCCCCCCTCCCAACCCAGCTTATATATATATGCTCCAAGCACGTGTGCTGCCTCATTCAGACGCTGTCGCCTCGACAGACCTGGTTTCACCTGAAGACGGCTGCTTGCGTTGTGGCCGAAACGTCGTGAGAATTATTTTATTATGTTTTATTATTTTTATTATTTTATTACTTCCCTTCTACGTGACTTTACCGAAAGAACCAAGAAGATGAATTCCTGCAGTCACGAAAGCTTTAAATCGAGATGTTGTATTATGTGTAACTTAAACGACATTGTAGCATGAGTTGAACACCTTCGTGTCGACGTATTTACAATCCTAACATTAGACACGATTCCTAATCCCGTTAATTGGATGTAAATGTGCAACCTGCGGGGTGGAGCGGTGGTGCAACGGTTAGCGCATTGCACTGCGAATCGCCCCACCTGAGATCAACGCCTGGCCAAGTCTAACATCGCCCATCGCTCGCACAACTTCACCGCCCGCGTTGTTCATTCGTGCTTCTTGTTAATTGTTTTGTTGTTTGAAAGACTCATCACAGACGAATGTGTGTGCGTGTTAACGCGTCCATTGTTCGTCTCCTCTCAGCCGCGAGTCGTCCAAACGCGGCTTCACCGCTCGAGCTGCGAGTGGCGCGCCCCTGAAGATGCCTGCGGCAGCGCCTTGCGGACGCTCTAGAGGGGAACATGGCTCAGCACACAGCCCGACACAGAAAGCCGCACTTGAAGTATTTCCACTTGATGGGACTATAATTATATAATTATATATCTCTCTCGAACGCAATCAGACAGCGCAGAAAGTAAAAACACAGCAATAAGCACAAAAAAGAGTACTGTAATTTGACAATTTAAAGGCATCTAAAAAATTTCATAGAAATACAAACAGAGATCCACATAGAGCCTGCATAGACATGTGGGACCAGTACTGTTAGCGTGCACCTATTAACGAAGGGAGTTGTACGAGATGGTGGTTGTGACGATAGCTCCACGCCCGACTGCCTTTGTCTCCCCAGTGGCTGTGTTTACACAACGCACCAGATACTCATTTGAGGTTGAGTCCACCAGGGAAGGCCCAGTACCGGTTCAGATGATCGTCGCCGGTGTTTGGTCGCGAGCGGGAATCGAACTCGGGTGGCTGGGTTCGTAGCCCAGCGCAGCGCTCACCGCTGTGCCCCCCCCCCCCCCGCCCACGGAGTCGTCCACAGGTGCCAGGGACACGCCGAGAGAAATCCCCGTCGCGTGATCAGTGCCCCACTCGCTCCCCATGGCCACCCACGGCAGTCAGGAGATGTTTTTGTTTCGTCTTCCAAACGGCCTCTCGCTTTCAAGCGAAAGCCTCGCCCCAAATCTCGCCTCTCCCTCCTCCTCCTCCACTCGAGCAGCTGCGCTGTGAGCAGCTCGGCAGCGTTGCCACTCACGACCCCTCACGTCCATTCTCATTGACGTGCGCACACTCCTTCACTTTGAAGTTGTAGCTCGTGTGCCTACACTCGGAGGGTTCTGTCACGCGTGGTTTATTTGATTTAAAAATAAAATATATTATCAACAGCAGTGATTTCCCCCGTACTTTATGTGATGTACAACGGGTGGGTGGCGTTCGTGCGAGTGAATAAGTTCATCCAAACCGCACCGGGATTGTTCACCCGACGCTGGGAGAACGAGCCGTCTCGAGCACGCCCTGCCCACAGGACGTCCACAACGCGCCCAGTGTCTTTCAACTCCGTGCTCTGCACAAAACGCAGCTACTCACACTCGCCTGCCCCTAACATCCACCACTTAACAAGGGGGGGGGACCGGGCAGTTTAATATTTATTAATTTACAAATTTATCTAAATTATTAACTATTTCTGAAATATTTGTTTAAAATATTGTTATTTAAATTATTAAAGTTTATTAAAATAAGAAATTTCGTTATTTTTTATTCCCAAAAATCGCTGTAATTAAATAATTAAATATTCTTTGTAATAATTTTCTTTTCTCATTATTCATCTTATTTACTTATTATTCAATAGATTTTTTAATTATGATTTCCTTTTGAGTATTATTTTTTATTACGTATTATTCACTGATTTGCTACTTAATGTTCTTCTGCTATTCATTGCGTGTGGCTGCAAATTGACTTTTCTCAAGTCGGTGGTCACCGCTGAGATCGTTCCATTCCTGTTGCTCTGTGGCCCTGGAACCGTTCCCGTGATGTTGCAATGTGCACCGATGTCCACTTTAGTGAGGGCGATGTTGGCACGCAGACTGAAGATCGATTGAAGAGGAAAAATGCGAGTCCCTTCATGTCCAGTCAATGTCTCGTTACTTGAACAAATATGTAAAACCTTACCCATGGCTCGAGGAGTATCCTGAAGCTCATTAAATAACTTAACAATTATGATTGGAATCTCAGCTCCACCAGATCAAGCAATGAAAGCTGTCAATGCCACTCACATTTCCGTTTTCAACGGAAGAAGCTTCAAATCTTGACGATGCTCCCAGCACGTGGAGGGAACGTCACAGACGTCGCGCTGATCAACAAGGGGCTGAACCTGAAAGCGCATCTGAGAGAGGCACAACGCGTAATCTGCACACCGCACTCCGACGTACACGCCGCTCACCAATCCAGGTACCACAGTCCAGGCTCAACCTTGCGTAGCTTCCGAGATCTGTAAACAAAAATCGGTGACATTCCGGGTTGATTTGGCCACAGCCTCTTGTGAAATCTTCCGTGCACTTTCATTGTTCAGCGCGCCCCGCGAATCCCTGCGGTGGAGTGGCAGCGCCCTCGCGTGGCGCGCACCAACACCGCTCCAGGCACCGCAGGGACCCAAACGGCGTCTGGGAATCGGTCGCGATTCGTAACTCGTTCCGCAACTCTAGACCAGTGCCAGCAGTGAAACAACTGAACCCCACGTGACCCCCAACATCCCCATCTCCCCCACCCCCTAGGGGTCCCGCCTCTCGCGTGACAACCCCCAAGCACCCCCCTACCCAGACAACCCCCCACCTCACGCCTCCTTCCCGAGCACCCCGCACCCCCTCTCACTACCCCTCTCCCTCCCACTACCCCTCCCACTACCCCTCACCCTACCCCCCCACCCCCTACCCCTCCCC
>CM025637.2:1419741-1457580 GCA_014621495.2 Entosphenus tridentatus
GGGGGAAGCGGGGGTCGGCTTCGTCACTTGGTGGTGGCGAGGTCGGGGTGGGGCGCCTGCCGAACGGCTTCGTGGCGGCGGCATCACATAGCCCCCCGAGGTGCTGGTCCCCTTCTCGGGTTGACTGGAGCACCTTGCTTGGGCCGCGCTCACAAGGAAACGCTGTGGGGTCCGAGGGGTCCGTCCGGACCTCGTGGCTGGTCTTGGGGTGGGTGGCTCCGTCCTCTGTAGCTCCTGCGGTGGCCTTCTCCTCCACTCCAACGGCTCTCCCTGTCCCTCGGTACCTGCAGGCTGGGGTACAAACTCAGAAGCAGAAGGGTTTAGGGGCCGTCGTCCGCGCCGTCTCCTGACTGGATCGGGGCATCTCGGGGTCGGGGGCCCGGCGGGGCCCATGTAGTGTGCGAGGCCCCCAAACACGGGGGGTGCAGGTACCCCGGGATTTCGGGGCCTTCGGGGGACGGGGTTCTCTCTCGCCCCGGGCCGCTTTCCATGGTTTTAAGCGGCGGACGTTGACCACCGTCTCTCGACCCCTCTCCCCACCATAGATAAGTACCGTCCAGGGGGAGATCTGCCGCACCACGGTCCAGGGTCCTCGCCAGTAGGTCGTCAGTTTCCCCACCTGCCCGGCCCCGACGCGAGGGGTGGGTAGCCATACCTTAGCGCCGGTCAGGAATAAGGGGGGTTCCATGCGAGGTCGGGCGCCCTGTTCTTGCCGCCGATGCGCGGCTTCCCCTTGCTGGTATGCTCAGCCTCGGGCTTCTCGCAGGGTCGCCATCAGGTGTTCCATGGGGCGGCTCCCTTCCTCCGTTTGGGGTGGGGGAACGCCGAACAGCAGATCTGCGGGTAAACAAGACTCACGGCCAAACATCATTAGGAACGGGGTTTGTCCCGTCGATGTGTGCACAGTGGTGGTGTAGGCGAACAGGGCATAGGGGAGGTGTTCGTCCCAATCCCGTTGATTTACAGCCGCCATACGTTTGAGCTTCCCTGCTAAGGTCTGATTCATGCGTTCCACCATACCGTTCGCTTGGGGGTGGTAGGCTGTGGTTCGGTCCTTCTGGATTCCAAACTCTCGGCACAGCTCTTGAAACAACTCGGCCTCGAACTCGCTACCCTGGTCGGTGAGGACTCGTTCTGGGATCCCATGCTTAAGTACGTACTGCTCCACGAATGCCCGGGCCACCACCAGGGCCGTTTTGTCAGGTATGGCCACTGGCACGGGGTAGTGGGTGAAATACTCCACATCTACGAGGATATACCGGTTGCCTCGATGGGATCGTGGAAATGGCCCCTGTAGGTCTATCCCGACCAGCTGGTTCATGCGGCTGACACGGAACGGCCTTAGGGGTACCTGATATCGTGCCGGTTTCGGCCCGCACTGCTGACAGGCGCGGCAGCCCTGTACCCAGGCAGCCACGTCTTGTGCCAATTTGGGCCAAAGATACTGGCGACGCAGGGTCTCCCGAGTGCATCGTTCCCCATCATGGCCCCCGAGCGGGTGGTCATGCACCAGCCGCAGCAGCTAGGGTCGCACCTGGGCAGGAACACAGATGCACCCCGGCTGGCCGGCCTCGGTTAACTCCCGTACCACCCCGTTCTGCGCACACAACCGGCCATACAAACCGCTCCAGGGTCCTGGTAGGGCGCTCCTCTCCTCCCGCAGTGCCGCCTCCACCGCCGCCAGATCCGGATCCCGCTGCTGGGTCTGTCTCAGCTGCTCGTCGTTCAGGCCCGGGAAGGTGCAGCCTACGTCCTCCTGGATCCGTCCGGTCGGGGCGGGGTGGTCCGCCGAGTCCCGAGCCGTGGGTCCCGCGCTTACCGGGCGGTCGACGGGATCCCCGGTGCCACCTGTGAGGGTCTCTGTGGTGCACACTGCACTCTCTCTCGCTGGGGGGGGGTCAGTGGCCGCGACCTCTCGGGGGTCCGTTGCCTGCTGGCAGCGTCCCCCCGTGAAACATGGGCAGGCCTCCTCCTGCCTTGTCTCGGCGTACACCGTGGGCCGCCTCGATAAGGCGGCCGCGTTTGCATGCGTCCGGCCAGCCCGATACTCGATTTGCAGGTTGTACTCCTGCAACTGCGCCAGCCACCGGGCAATCTGCCCCCGCGGCTCCTTGAATGTAAGAAGGAACTGCAGAGCATAATGGTCAGTGCGTACACGACATTTCCTGCCGTAAAAATACGGCCGGAACTGGCGTACGCGATGACCCGCTCCGTTCCATCCTGTACCTGCGACAACACCGCGCCCAGCCCGCCGCTGCAGGCGTCGGTGTCCAAAATAAAATCGGTAAAATCGGGGAAAGCGAGGTTGGGGGCGTGGGTGAGGTGGTCTTTGAGAGTGGTGAAGGCCGTCTGGCAGGCCCCCGTCCACTGATAGGGGTTCTTAGGGGACGTGAGTTGGGTGAGGGGGCGTGCAATCTCGCTGAATCCCTTTACAAATCGACGATAATAGGTGGCGAGCCCCAAAAATGATCTGATCTCCGTCAGATTCCTTGGCCGTGGCCAATCCACTACGGCGCGTACCTTCTCCGGGTCAGTGCACACCCCTGCCTCGCTGACAGGAGTGAGGTACCCCACCTCGCGCTGTGCGATGTAACACTTACGCGGCTTGAGCTTGAGATGAGCTGCTCGTAGTCGCTGGAACACCTCCCGTAACCTGGACCAGTGCTCAGACAGAGATCTACTGAACACTATTACATCATCCAGGTAAATCAGGCACTGTTCCCATTGTAAGCCCCGCATCACCAACTCCATCAGCCACTGGAACGTCGCGGACGCATTGGTGAGTCCGAACGGGAGTACTCGAAACTCGAATAGTCCCATTGGGGTGGTGAATGCGGTTTTCGGCCGATCTTCCTCCGTCATCTCCACCTGCCAATACCCAGATGCGAGATCGAGGGTGGAGAAATATCACGCTCCGGCGAGGCTGTCAAAAGTTTAGTCGATGCGGGGTATGGGGAAGGCATCGCCGAGCGTGACTGCGTTCAATTTACGGTAATCGACGCAGAACCAGGTTGACCTATCCTTTTTCGTAACTAGTACCACCGGGGCCGACCAGGGGCTCGCCGAGGGCTGAATTATGTTATCGTGAAGCATGTCCCCAACCGCCTTTTTGATCTGGGCGCGTTCGGGTGCGCCCACTCAGTACGCAGGGAGTTTGATGGGTCGGGCTGCACCGGTGTCAATTTGGTGCTTCACAAGGTCGGTCCAACCCACGTCCGAGTCGTGTTCACTGAACACATCAGCATACTCCTGCAGTAACCCGCGCAGCTGATCGGCCTCTCCCTTAGGTAAATCTGCCCATGGTACATGTAACGCGTCGAGCAGGGGAACGACCTCGGCTCGGGGAGTCGGGCCGACTCGCCAGGCCAGGTCCTGGTCACCCTCGAGATGACCGGTGTCCTCAGCCCAGAGTGCGAACACCGAGTCGTCAGAGTGGCGTGCGTGCAGGGGGTGTACGGTGGCTATCGGGGTGCGCCGTCGCAGCATCGCCGGGGTGCTGTGAGGGTTAAACAACCGCATAAACAATCGGTCCCTATCTGCGTTTACCAACGTGGCGGATCCCACGACCCCATATCGTTTTGCCAACTCCAGGTGAGGAGTTAGCATTACCTCACCCGATGGTCGGAGCGCGGGGTCGATGGGGGGTGTTGACACCGGCACCAGCATCTCGGTGAGCGGCCCGATGGTGACTGCCGTCGCCAGGATAGCGGCCACAGGTGCGAAGCGGGGGCACGTCGGCTCTCGTCCCAGGAACAGAATCCGCTCGCCGCTGCTCTCCATGGTGGCGCATCGCTGGCGGGGTTGCACATTGAGTCCCAGCTTTTCTAGGAGGTCGGTACCTGCAATACACTCGTGACACAACACACTCGACACGTAGAACTCCTGGGTGCACACCTGGCTGCCTATGCGGACCTCTAGGGTGGCTCTCCCCAACAGCCCCATTCCGGCTCCGCTCGCCATGTGCAGCACGCGGTCCGGGGCCTGCAGGTGACGCACGTCGACACCGATCGCGCTGCAGTGCGCTGCGCTCACCAGCTCCCGTAGCCAGTTGCCAGGAGTCACAGTTTCCGTGGGCGTTGTTGCTGGAACCTGTGTGGAGATCACTCGCTCGCCATTATTCTCATTATCATCTATTTGTATCGGGACCGCGTCGATTGCACCCCTAGTTGGTCCACGCTCTGGGGGGCGTTGGAGTTTAACCCCCGCGTCTGCCTAGCCCGGGTGAGTTCAGGACAGTCTCTCATTAGATGCCCTCGGCGGTCGCACATATAACATGTCCGGGGAGGGGGGGCGGCTCCGTAGCGGGTCCCCTGCCCGCTCCCTCTCCCTCCCCCAGTACGCAGTTGTCCCACATCGGACTCTAATTGGGCTACCCTCCCGGCCAGCCCCCCTACTGTCGAGCGTAGTTCCCCCATCTCAGACTGGAGGGTCTTCATATTTTTATTCGCTTCCTCGCGTGCTAGGGTTACCTTACTGTCCATTTGGTTTACCCGGCCAGCAATATCTCCCATGCCGGTCTGTAACCCGGCTACCCACCCCAGGTTTGTCTCGCTGGGTCTCTGGGACTCCCTTGCCCGTCCCCTTACTGCGATGGCGAGCTCCTCCTCGTCTGAGAGTAGGCTCGCTACGGCGCACTCTCGTCCCCTCCCTCGAGGCTGCGCGCGCTCACCAGAGAGCTTCTCGCATTTACGCGCGCGCTCGACAAGGGTGTTAAAGGAGAGGCGTGCACCGTCTACATTTTGCTGCCACCACGGGGTGTGTGCCAAATATCGCTGGACCTTCCCGGCGGCGAGGCCCTCAATTATTTATGCCTCGTACTTCGGGTACGCGAGCTGGGTCAGCGTGCGTAGGTCCTCGGCATAATCCCGCAAATCCTCGCCGGGTTGGCGGCGGCGTGCCTCCAAGGCCGCCTGCGCCTCCTCGTCATACGTGCCGAAGCGCCGTTTCGAGCTGGCACATAAATTCCTCCCACTGAGTTTGTGCGCTTGCAGGCAAAGCCTCCACAAAGTCAGCTGCCCGCCCATCCAAATGTAGCTCTAACTGTTGTAACGCCTCCTCATCTGTCCAGCCATTAACCTTTTTTGCCCCTCTGATGCTGCGGGCAAACGATTTCCATGATGGAATCCTTTTGCCCGTAAATGTGCATTTTATTTTAACCTGGGTTGGGGGGCCTCTCTCCCTTGGGGGTGCGGGGGATCGTCCCGCTTCTGACACCAAATTGTCGGGGTCGCTGGCCCCCGAGATCCCTCCCTGAGGGGTGCTGACGGCTGGGATACCATTGTTACTCGACCCCTCGCTGCTAGGCGAACCGCCGCTGGGTTCCTCACCCATGGGGTGGGAGCCGTCGCTCGAGGATTCCCCTCCACCGCGGGTCCGCGTGGTAGGCATGGTTAGTTGCCGAGTGATATTACGTCCCCTTCAAACAAACGCGATACCTCCCCTTTTATATTACGCACCTGTATCATACACGTAGTGAACGTACGCGCACACACACACACCGCTCCGCGCGGCACTCACTCAACACAGACTACTCACGTTATGATCGCGTACCTATGGTACGCCGATTACGCATGCCGCGAGCTTACGCATACACAGTACCGCGCACTCCAAACGCAACCCCTTCCCTCGCGCCGCTCTGTGCAGTGCTCACACGTGGCGAGCAAATGTATACTCAGCACCACACGCGTTCACACTTCTCAGCGAGATCACACGAGGCCACGATCAGCTATTAATGATTTATTACTGGCTGCCTGTGAATTGTTGTTAAATCAGTGTGCATCGACGAGGCTTGCCTACTCTGATACCCCTGGGTCTATTCTCTATTTATCTGCTTACGAAATGCTTTAACCTCCTTACTCACGGTTTGAGGCACTCGACGTTCCGTGGGTTTTCCTCGCTGCTTGCCTCGACACGTCGCACGGACGTCCGGAGGGCAGAGCTGGGAGCCGTCTTGAACGCTGGCTTCTTGGAGTAAGAGAGACCCTCTGCCTCGTTACGTTCGCTTTTTATCCTATCTCCCCATCCCAGGCCCCGCCTCCCAAGCCCTCTTCGCTCCTCCGGCGCTTATGCGCGGCGCATATTCTAATTAGTCCCATTCTCATGCCCTCCCATCACAATGGGTGGTCGGATTGACTGCGCCGGTGCGTGCATGGTGACTTTGTTATGCCAATTATGCCGCGGTGTCCATCACAAAGGCTCCGCCGTGGGAATTCGTGTACGAGCCTCCGCGTGCCTCTTGTTATGCCAATTATTGCCGTCTCGCTCTTCCTCTGCCTGCCTCGTCGATACGTGTGTGTGTGGGTGCGTTTCAACCGTGGGGGCCGGGTGGCCCCCGCCGTGACCAGGTATTCTCAACTCAGGTTACAGCGCCACGGTGCGAAGTAGCACCGGGGGAGGTCGTCCAAATGCGTGCGGGTGTGTTTATGTGAGGTGAGGTGGGGGGGACGCGGGGTCGGCTCCGTCACTTGGTGGTGGGGAGGTCGGGGATGGGGCGCCCGCCGAGCGGCTTCGTGGCGGCGGCATCACACAGTCACTAAATACTACTACACAGTCAGTAGCTACTACTGGCTCAGTAGATACTACGGTACAGTTAGTAGATACTACTACAGAGTCAATAGATACTACTTACTCTGTTGTATGTAAGGTGTGTAGGTATATATACCTACGAGGGGTAAAGATATTTTTTTGAGCAGGGGGGAGGGTCCACAATTTTCGGAAACCTTTTACATAAACTATTTACCCCACACTTTCTACAACTTTTTAGACTTGTGCAAGCCTCTAATATATTTATTAGAAATGTACAAACGGCCCACCGGGCTTTGACAATACCTTAGTAGCTGTGAATATATATGTAAGGTTTTTAAGAAATATATTTTTCACCCGGGCAACGCCGGGTACTTCCGCTAGTAAAATATAAAAGAGGGGGAGCAGGGGGAGAAGGGGGGAGGGGGAGGGCGTGGGAGGGGGGAGGAGGGGGGAGGAGGGAAGAAGGGGGGAAGAAGGAGGGGGGAGTGGGGAGGAGGAGTGGGGAGACTCTGTAAGCGTAGCGTTGGCAGTGAAATGCAATCACTGAGCACGCTTCACGACCATCTTGATGAACACCGCACGATGGAACCCGGGTTTTGACGAAGCCTTTTGAAGGCGAGGGTAACACTAGGGGCTTTGAGGTGGCCAGATGGTGCCATGTGGAGCAAGTTCGTGACACCGTCCTTGACGCTCCTCGCCTTCGTCTCCGTGACGCTCCCTGCGGTTGCGACGCTGAGACGACATCGTGGGCAGCAGGGGGCAGTGCAGCGACATCCGCGGCTGTCCCTGCGATGTGATAGGCTCTCAACGTCTCTCTAAGCGTCTCGTCTTCACGACCCGCGCTTGGCAGCGTGGCGAAGTACGGTCAAAGGACTCCCATAACTCGCACGGCATGGGGTGGCCTCTGTCCGTGTACGTATCTATGTACGTACGTGTGTTGAAATTATTTCACACCGTACGTAGCCAACCTTTCTAATCGAAGGTGCGGCAGTCCAGGCGTGGGTTGACAATAATAACAACAATCATTTCAACTTGTAGCACGCCGCATGATAAGTTGCTCGCTCTCGTGCAGAGAGGATGACCCCAGAGGCGCCAGGAAGGAGGTGCCACAGACAAGGAGCGGGATAGGCAGCAGTCAGGCTGTGAGGAGCCGGCGCCATCAACGATTGCCCCGAGCTCTGAGCTTCTCTACAAATTCAAGTGGCGTCGCAAGAGAACGGAGATGGAGGGAGTGGAGCGTGGGTGGGTGGGAGGGAGTAGATACCCATTACAAGGCACTATTGGGCTGGTATTTAATGGGAAAATTGCAAGTCAAACGTGATCAGAGTAAAATTAAAAAAATAACAAATGGAATGTGAATTCGCAATCATTGTCAACACAATGGCTGGAATCTTCTCCAGGTGGTCTCCAGAGCCCGGGGCACATTGCTTGTGGCATCTTTGCAAAGTATCAGAAGTGTTCACATTTTTGAAGCACCCTGTATATATATCATTATTGTACGTATGATTATATAGAATTATTGAAACACCCTGTATATATATAATTATTGTATACATAATTATTGAAGCACCCTGTATATATAATTGTACCTATAATTATATATCATTATTGAAGCACACTGTATAAATAATTATTGCCATATCCCGAATGTGTGTGCGGCGTGTTTACAAAATGCCTGAGGGGCCGATTTTTATTTTAAGTTCCCAGTCCCTGTCACTGGGTGAAGTTCACGCGTGATGGTGGTTGTGGTGATTGTTGTGGTGGTTGTTGTGGTGGTGATGGTTGTGGTGGTGGTTGCATTGGTGGTGATGATGCTTGTTGTGGTGGTGGTTGTGGTAGTGGTTGTTGTGATGATTGCTGTGGTGATGATTGTTGTGGTGGTTGTTGTTGTTGCTGCTCCAACGCCTTCTGGCGAGCTCCAGGGCCACGTGGCGTCCTCGCGGGGAGTTAACAGCAACGTCAGTGGTGATCCACCAACCCCCCCCCCCACCCCCCACAGTGCTGGGTCACAGCAGCGAGGCTGCAGGGTGCCCCTCTGGCGGGAATCCAGAACGTCAGAATATGTTTGTAGTGCAGGAGGAATCCGATGAGCTGTGAAGCTCTTTGTGTTCACAGATGGTGCAGTGGTACAGGGCAGGCGTGTGGGGAGCGCGTAGCCGCTTTGGGGCAGCGTGTGTGGTGATGTCACCGCATTGGGGGAGCGTGCGTGGTCACGTCACCGCGTTAGTGGAGCGTACGTGGTGACGTCACCGCATTGGCAGGGTGAATACATCTGTTGTGGCGTGAAAGACGACGCTGACGCAAGTTATATGGCGGCTGACGCCAAACTGTTTATTTAAGGGTTTACACCTAGCTCAGGGGAATGGGTTAACACTGGTATATCCTAATCTCCCCAGGGGAAGGGTACTGGGAGTCCCTACACCCAACCAGGCCATCAGGCTCTTCCCATAGCACGGATCGAGGGTTTTCCCAACTCGGCCAGCCGGGTAAAGTAGCCCTCTAGCCTGTCTCTAAACCCCTCTACCCCAGTAGCCCCTACTCCCCTACCACTCGCTCTCTGGCTCCCGGTGAAGATCCAGTTAACGTCACGGGTCGCCCCTCAAATACCCCGGGCGGCATGACGTCACTTTCCCCTGACGTCATTCCCCCCCGAGGCGAGTGTGACCTAACGTCATCACTCCTCAACACATCCACGCTGGCTTCACACACACACAGCGGTACTTATTTTATCACCCCCAGCTAATGAAGGTTGTGAGGATTGTTTACGCTCAGCCCCCCCGTTGTGATGGAGAGCCACGCAGCCCCTAGCCACTGACAGCCACCAGCCAGCCACGGGCGTGGCGCTGCATGTGGCGGTGACCAGGGTGGCGAGCGCCGTGCATCGTGGCGTCTGCCCTCTGCGCTGTTCACGTTCACCTCTCTGAGGACGCACCACTCAGATCCACAATCCTCACTGAGTCTCCGCCCCCTACCCACAGAACAGGGAAGAGAGGCTGAGTGAAGGTTTGGTGACACGAGTACAACAGCGCCATGGAGTCGGCGCTGTAAAACGACAGCAGCCCCGCGTCCCAGTCCAGATGGACCCCGACTCTCCGCAGAGGCTCCGGCACCGACAGTGACGCCACTACCCCGCCATGCAGGACTGAGAAGCTGTCGCCACGTTTCTGTAGGCACCAGGAGACGTCGCTCCCTCCCAGGGCACACTCAGCACCGCTCCCTTTCCGTGGAATCGTCCCGTACGCGACTCCAACCCGACACCCCCATGCTCTCCCCACGTCCACCTCCCAGTAGTGCTGACCCGACGAGAAGCTCTCAGAGCACAGAGCTTGTGGATGGCACTCAAAGCGGTATGGGTGATGGAAGCGACCCTGGGGGACACCACTCAGCGTCACCATCCTGAGATCCGAGGAAATCTGGAAGTGGTCGTGGGCTGAGTTTTTGTCCAGAGTCGGTGAGCGTCCATCTGTGGTGAGGACAGCGACGATGCTCACACAGCGGTCACGGCGACGCGTGCGCAGTAGCAGCACGAGCAGTACACGTGGCGTGTACACACACACACACGTGGCGTGTGCACACACACACACTAGTGTTGTGTTGGCTGTTCTGTTGTTGTGGTCATACCGCACTACATGCTACGTTCATACGTAACACTGTGATTATCACGCGTATGACAAATGCATACAGGACTAATATTCGTTATTAATGTACTTTTCCTAGTATTCGTTAGTATTAGTATACACATACTAATTTTCATTACCGTATTTTCCCGCATATAGCCCGCATACGCATATAACCCGCAGACGCATATACCCCGCAAAAATAGCGTTTTGTGTAAAACAAATTTCAGATAGCCCGCACCTCCATATACCCCGCACCTCAATATACCCCGCATGCATTCATATCTTTGACGTCGTTACCGCAGCTTAATTCCATAATATTAATACGAAGTGTACATTTGTAATACATTCCACTATCAATAGTTAACATTAAAATCATAACGTGCACAAATAAAACAAACTAATCGGAAACGAGCGAACTTAAAACAATAAATAAGTAACACAAGTAAATATCCAAAAATTAAGTAACACATAACTGGTAAATTTCGATTTAAAGCTTTCGTGACTGCAGTGATTCATTTTCTTGGTTCTTTCGGTAAAGTCACGTAGAAGGGAAGTAACAAAATAATAAAAAATAAAACATAATAAAATAATTCTCACGACGTTTCGGCCACAACTCAAGCAGCCGTCCTCAGGTGAAGACCAGGTCTGTCGGGGAGACAGCGTCTGAAACAAACACCACCACGCTTGGAGCGTATATTTATGGGAAATGCAGGTATGTGATTAGTACTACTTGTGAAATGCGTAGGAGGTTTGGCGGGGGGTTTCAAAGTCATATTATGCTCGTGCATTATGCAGGATTAGCAGCATCAAAGGGAGGGGATAGGGGTAGCATTAATAAAGGGAAGGAATGTTAATAGTATGTAGCTGCAGTAACTAAACAACCACGTAAAAAAAAAACTAAAGTATAAACTACATAGTATCATCAGTATACTAAATATACTCTCCAATAAGCTGAGCTACTAACAGTAAGTAATATATTACAATTCTAAGTCGCAAAAAATTTAATATGCTTCCAGCTAAACTTTTTTCCCTTACATCACACGGGTCTACCCCGTACTATATGCTGCCATAGACAAACCCAACATTAAATTATATACTGTATTACTATACACCACCCTATACCTTAGAATAATACATAGTGTAATATTACACTATGTATTATTCTATCCACCCTACTCTATATCACACTGCTGTATATTCACTATACAATTACGCTACTATATATTGCCTTATACATTGTATTAAACATTACAATGTTATACTATTTATTATTATACAATCTGCTATACACTATACTTTCACTGGAAAACCACCTCTGCGGTACTAAACTCTATGGACTTGGTATCGACAATCAAGGGAATGTCCCTGTCCCCAGACGACCTGCTTGTCAGTTTTTATGTGGTTTCCTTATTCACCAAAGTTCCTGTACCTGACACCATCGCAATCATTGAAGACTTGGTTCATCAAGGACTGAATAGTGGGGTACCCCCCCTGGTGAGACGCTGCTTAACCAATACATACTTCACCTGGAATGGAACTTCCTACAAACTGAGGGCACCCCAATGGGCTCCCCCCTATATCCGGTTGTAGCCAACGTGTTCATAGAGAAATTTTAGACTGACGCCATCCAGACTGCCACTCTACGCCCGACCTTATGGAAGAGGTACGTAGATGACACTTTTGTCATCTGGCCACATGGCCGGCCTGCTCTAGACCAATTCCTCGACCACATCAATTCCATACACCCAGCCATCAGATTCACCATGGAAGTCGAAAAAGATGGCAAGCCACCCTTTTTGGATGTCCTAATTAAAAGGAGACCTGATGGTTCAATGAGTCACTCTGTCTACAGGAAAGCCACCCATACGGATGCTTACCTAAAACCGGATTCCCACCACCATCCATCCCAGAAGAATTCCCTCATCAAGACTCTATACCATAGAGCCCAATGCATCTCCGACCAGGAACACATTGCCAGTGAACTCAAAAACGTACGCCATGCTCTTAAGGCTAATGGTTACTCCGACTACACAATCCGCAAAGCCATCGCTCCAACCATCAAGAAGGATCCTGTTGAGGAGCCTTTCAAAACCATCACCTTACCCTACATTGCTGGGGTCACAAAAAAGATTTCCAAAATCCTGATTAAACACAAGATCCAGGTCCGATTCAACACAGTACATAACATCCGTGATCTGGTCCCGTCTGTAAAAGATGTGGTTCCAGACATACAGTACCCTGGCGTCTACAAACTAAGTTGCCTCTGTGGTAGCAGTTACATTGGAGAAACCAAACGACGTGTCTCAGACCGCATCCATGAACATAAAGCAGACCTGAAACACGGTAGGACAAACACCTCAGCCGTGGCAGATCACTGTTAAAATTCAGTGGGCTCACATGACATTGACTTCTCCAAGACAGAGATTCTCTACAAGCCATCTGGCTACCATGAGAGATTCGTTCATGAGGCGATCCACATATACAAACACAGATACAATTTCAACCGAGAAGATGGATTCTGGCTCAGCAATCATTGGAAGGATGTAATAAACCATTTCGGATCTTAACTGATTGTGTTCACGTTTACGGTGACTTTCAGACCGCAGTCCACTCACTGGCATGACTATATATCTTGTATTCTCCGCAGAAATGGATTATTTGCTCCGCTGCAAGTCTCCTACTACCACTCTTCCATTGACATATTTCGTTGCTTCCTCTTAGTATCTTTCACTCGACGGTCAATGGTATAGTGTATAGCAGATTGTATAATAATAAATAGTATAAATTGTAATGTTTAATACAATGTATAAGGCAATATGTAGTATCGTAATTGTATAGTGAATATACAGCAGTGTAATATACAGTAGGGTGGATAGAATACTACATAGTGTAAAATTACACTATGTATTATTCTAAGGTATAGGGTGGTGTATAGTAATACAGTATATAATGTAATGTTGGGTTTGTCTATGGCAGCATATAGTACGGGGTAGACCAGTGTGATGTAAGGCAAAAAAGTTTAGCTGGAAGCATATTATATTTTTTGCGACATAGAATTGTAATGTATTACTTACTGTTAGTAGCTCAGCTTATTGGAGAGTATATTTAGTATACTGATGATACTATGTAGTTTATACTTTAGTTGTTTACGTGGTGGTTTTAGTTACTGCAGCTACATAATATTAACATTCCTTCCCTTTATTAATGCTACCCCTATCCCCTCCCTTTGATGCTGCTAATCCTGCATAATGCACGGGCATAATATGACTTTGAAACCACCCGCGAAACCTCCTACGCATTTCACAAGTAGTAATCACATTTTTCGATTTAAAGCTTTCGTGACTGCAGGGATTCATCTTCTTGGTTCTTTCGGTAAAGTGACGTAGAATGGAAATAATAAAATGATAAAATAAAACATAATAAAATAATTCTCACGACGTTTCGGCCACAACGCAAGCAGTCGTCCTCAGGTGAAGACGTCGTGAGAATTATTTTATGTTTTTATTATTTTATTATTTCCATTCTACGTCACTTTACCGAAAGAACCAAGAAGATAGTAATCACATACCTGCATTTCCCATAAATATGCTAAATTCCTCTTGATATGCAAATTATTTTGTCAAGGCGCCCTTCCCCCCTTCCAACCCAGCTTAAATATACGCTCCAAGCGTGGTGGTGTTTCATTCAGACGCTGTCTCCCCGACAGACCTGGTCTTCACCTGAGGACGGCTGCTTGCGTTGTGGCCGAAACGTCGTGAGAATTATTTTATTGTCTTATTTTTATTATTGTATTACTTCCCTTCTACGTGACTTTACCGAAAGAACCAAGAAGACATAACTGGTAGATAAGTAAGTACAGTTTTAGCACTGGTAGATTGCGCACTACGCAGACAATAGCGGCACCACCGTAACGCCATTGCCTCGCTCCCAACCCCCCACCTCTCTCTCCCCCCAGCTCTTCCGTCGCCGGTACTGTCTGTGTACACATATACTAATATTCTTTAGTATCTGTGTACACATAATGCTAATCACTTGTCAATAATAACAATTAGTGAATAATAATAAATAATATCTAAAGTACTACACTAATATGACCATGGGTGTGTGCAGTGGTAGTGAACAGTGCTGATGATGCCAGCACCACGATGTTAATGTCACTCTCACAGCGTCTCTCTACAAACACGACGCCTGTACCATAGCCACGCACACTCTCACATCCACACGCAGACATTGTGTGTCACAGCCTCGCACACTCTCACACCCACACACACATATTATGTGTCACAGCCTCGCACACTCTCACATCCACACACAGACATTGTGTGTCACTCCGCTTCTGGATGAGCGCCTCCCTGCGCCGTACGCGTCCTGGAGGGGGTTATTTGACCATACTTCACCGCTCTCGTCAGTGTTCGTTGACGATGGTGGGGGTAGTGAACGTCGAAGCGTAGATGTGCAGTACAACAAAGGTTCACTCTGCACTGCCCTCTGCTGGTGTGATGTGTAAACATTCGGCACGAGGGAGACAAAGGCGGCCGGGCGTGGTACTGGCCACCAACCCCCTGGTGTGCAGTGACGCCCTTCATAGGTGCTGCTGCTACTCGCTAACAGCACTTGCCCCAGTACCCAGCAGTAGGGTTCAGTAGAATATTGAAGCTGTTAAACTAATTTTATTTCACCAGGTAGAGCCCACTGATCCATGTCGCTCTCTTCCAGAGTCTGCGTCTCTCTCCCCGTGGTGGGGTGGATTTTTCCCTGGTTCCTCGCTTTTATCCTTCAGAGGATTTGGCTGCAGCTATAAATATCCACGTGATTAGCCACTTCGTAGAGCTGTCATTTGTGATAGTCAGATCGCTTGCGAAAAAAGAGCGACATGGTTCACTGGGTTCCCTACCTGGTAAAATAAATGAAATGTTGATGAAGGCGGGAAGCACAGAAGTGCAGTGCAACAGAGCGGGACACGTGGGTGCAAGACTGAGGAACTCACAGAGGACAGGCAGGAATCTGTTCACGACCCTTTCAAGGGAGCGGATCGTGGTTGCGTCCAGTGAAGCGGGAAGTGGGGGTGCAGATTCCTTTGGGATCTCTCTCCAGGGACAACCACCAACAGCATTATACACAGCCTCGTTTACCCACAGCATTGGAACACTCAGCATCTATAGTACACACAACCCGTGTCTCACACAAATCCAGTGTCTCGCACACAGTCAGTGTCTCACACACAGCCAGTGTCTCACAAACAGACTGTCTCACACACAGCCAGTGTCTCACACACAGCCTGTCTCACACAGCCCGTGTCTCACACACAGCCGGCATCTCACACACAGCCCGTGTCTCACACACAGCCCGTGTCTCACACACAGCCTGTGTCTCACACAGCCCGTGTCTCACACACAGTCCGTGTCTCACACACAGCCGGCATCTCACACACAGCCCGTGTCTCACACACAGCCGGTGTCTCACAGCCAGTGTCTCACACACAGCCTGTGTCTCACACACACCCCGTGTCTCACACACAGTCAGTGTCTCAAACACAACTCGTGAATCACACACAGCCCGTATCTCACACAAAGCCCGTGTCTCACATACAGCCAGTGTCTCACACACAGTCAGTGTCTCACACACCGCCCGTTTCTTACAAACAACAACAACCGCCATTCACTAAGTGGCGGTGACGTCACCACGATGCTTGTGCCAGGCCATGTGCACCTTGAGACCACGTGAAGTGTCGAACGCTCGCTGGCAGGAGGTCACGGGACAGACCCAGGTGCCATGGGTCGACCGACTGAGATGACTGGCTGATGCACCACCTTTGCCTCCTACTGTGCCAACTTGCTGTGCTTTAGCCACCCGGCGCTCCGCTCGTTGTTGTGACCATCACTCCTTCTCCCTACGTTGCCTCCAACTGCCCGGTAGCGTCCTTCATGAGCCTCCTCCACAGAGGCCGATCTTAAAACCACTGGTACCAGTCATCGGCAAGCGCACTCAGCTCCACATCCTTCTCTATAACATCACTCCATCTCTTCTCTAGCCCGTGCCGCGCACGTTTAGCCTCCTCGGTCCGAACAAACAAAATCTGTTTAGGCATGCGGTGGCTGGGCATGCGGGCTACATGACCCAACCAACGCAGCCTTGCCTGCCGGAGGAGCTCACCGATGGGACTCTGTCCAGATCTTTCATGTATTTGTGCGCTCCTCACACAATCCAGCCTGGTTAAACCCAGGATAGATCATAGGCAGGCCAGCCTAAATGTTTCTAACCGGCGAAGTTGTTCCATTAGGGGGGTCCACGTTTTGCAAGTGTAGAAAAGGGAGGGATTGACTGTGGCCGAGAAGACCTGAAGCTTTGTGCGGAGCGACAGACCAGGTAGCTTCCACACAGCGTTACGTAACCGATGAAAAAATAATGCCGCTGGACTGTTTCGGAGTGAGACTTCTGCTGTTAAACCGGAGCCGGTCATGAGCACACTGCCCAGGTATGGGAAACTCCCCACTCTCTCCACAACTGCCCCATCACCAATTGGGAGTTGTGGGGGTGGAATGTCCCATGGAACAAAATACCTAGGCAAGTGCTTAGTTTTGGTGGGGCTGATGGTAAGGCCCCACCTCTTAGTGGAAAGCTCCAGGTTCAGCAGCAGCACCTCCAACTCCACCTCTGAGTGAGCGGCAATTACCAGATCATCAGCATACATAACGTAGTTGACCAAAAGGGAGCCGTCCCTTGACCGCACCAGGGCATCGATCAGCCTTCCATTGTATCTGTACCAGATGGAAATTCCTCTGGTACAGCCATCAAAGGTTTTACGAACCACGTGGTGAAAAAATATGTAAAAATGTGGGAGCCAGAGGACATCTCTGTCGCATCCCAAGGTGTACAGGGAATGGCTCTGACTCCCAGCCACGTGGTTTTACCCGGGCCCTCAGCATTTCGCTTGGGAGATCATCTTTGCCCAGTGCCTTTCCTGGTCTCAGACTCCGGATCGCCTTCAGTACTTCCTCAACAGATGGCACCTCAGCCAGACAATCAAAGGGGGTGACTTCTTCCAATATTTGAAGCACCACAGCCTCAGCAGGGTCATCCCCACTTTGTCCCATGATGTTTTCCATGTCGAGAGATTTCCCCTCCCCCGGGACTTCACAGAAATGCTCAGCGAATCTGCAAACCTGTTCCTGGGGGTCGGAGATTGGATCACCATTATTTCCCCTAATGATGGTAATAGGCTGTGCGCTGCAGGTTACTTTTTTGATGGAGTTGAATAGTGATTTGTGATCGCGGGCCATTGAGGCAGATTCCATCTCCTCAGCAACCCGCCAACACCATCCATCCTTGCAGCACCTCACGGCTCTCCGAATCTCGAGCGAAGGCTGCGGTAAGCCTCCTCATTCTCCGACGTGGGATACTGTAGCCGATGAGAATGGGCCTGTCGCTTTTTCTCAGCAAGCTTGAACACTTCCTCTGTCAGCCAGTGATTTCTGGGGAGGTCTGGACCGTGTACCCAAATCAGCCATTGCAGCTGCATGAGCCACAATCTTAAACCTCACCCATTTACCCTCGACATCAGGAGGAGTGGGGGACGATGCCAACCCCAGCCGCAAGCGATGATGAAATTCTCGCAACTTCCATCAGCTAGCTGAGACCAGGCCACCTTAGGTTTGAATGGCGTCCTGGGCGCACACATACTACCGGAGTGGAAGAATGGCAGGCGCATCTTACACACAGCCTGTCTCAAACACAGTCAGTGTCTCACACAGCCCGTTTCTCACACACATCCCGTGTCTAACACACACAGTACATTTGTTAACACACACATCCTGTGTTGTGAGTGTTTAACCGTGAGACGTTAAGGATCTGTACCTGCGCATCTCCTCCAGGTGCCCCTGTGGAAGAGAGACAGCGATCATGAGTGACGTCTCAACCCTTGGACCACGAGTCCCCATACCACTGCCCACTCTGTTGTTCTGAACACCCAAACGGCGTCTCCACAGAGGCGCTCCCCACCTGCAGGAAGGCGAGTGAGTCCCTCTCGTACTGCAGGGCGTGCAGGCGAGCGGCCGCCGCCTTTAGCTCGCCGATCTCCCACTTGTGACGAGCGATGTCCTCCTCGATCCGAGACAGCAGCTCACGCTCCTTCATGGCCATGCGATGTAGAGCCTCCCTCTCATCCTCGTCCAGAGCCTTCCTTAGGCGGGCGAATTTGCCTGTGATGCGACCCCTGATCCCGGCCACTGATTCCTGCGGAGACACGGGGACCAAGGTTGGCTCCCTGAGCCATGAGCCACTCCGTGTGTGCGTGTGGGCACCACGGTGGCTAGGAGATGTTGACTCCCTTGGCTGGTATACAGCAGGTTGCGGCTCGATCCTGACCCTGACGCCTGTATATTTGGAGTTTGTGTGTTCGCTGTGTGGCTGTGTGGATTTTTCTCTGGGTCCTCCGGTTTTTGCCTCCAAATTTAGAATCAACATTGCACGTTCAGAGTATTTGGCTGCAATCAATTTCCACATTACAATCAGTCATTTTGTTTATCTATCATTTGTAATAACCAGGTCGCTTCTGACAAAGAACTAAATAGCTCAGTGGAGTTGTTACTGGTCAAAAATAAAAATAGTTCAGTCTATGGTATCTCTTTTTGTCCCTATTTATCTCTATCAGTCTCTATGTATATATCTATGTGTCCTTATGTATCACTATTTTTCCATATATCTCTATGGTTCTCCATATTTCTCTATGTATCCCTATATATCTCTATGGGCCCCTAGGTAATTATTTGGGTCTCTTTGTACCTCTCTTTGTCCCTATGTATCTCTATGGGTCTGTTGCTATATTTTCACATGATGATGATGATGCCAGACAATTTGCTGAGCTACTATTGTTTGTGACAGCCAGGGTTGCTTATGAAAAATCTACACAGCTCACTGGGCCTTACCTAGTAAAATAAAAATAGTTGTAGTTTAAATAAACTCCGGTGACGCGATTAGGAATGGCGTGAGGTCCAGCTGTGCGGTGTTCGTGCCTCTGCGTCCATGCCGGTGCGCAACCTCCCGTGCAACGCAAAAGCTGCACCACAGCTCCACCCCGACAATCCGTGGCACTCTCTACATTTGTTTTTTTTCCACAGGAGTGAAAGACACGATGCTAAGTAACCCAACCTCACAGCTGACTCGCTAAAGCGGTTATCGAATGCGGTAAATGTGCAGCCCCCTTGTAGTTAATGTTGAGTTCGAAAGTGAATAATATAGTTAAAAGGTATCACAGTTATGAAGCTGCACGAAGTTGACTTTAATTAATTTTGACCTCCACGACTTCCACACTGGGTGGAGGTCACGGGGTCAAAGAACCAGACCCGGACACAGTACCTTGGCCTTCTTGTGAGCGGTCTCCATCCGCTTCACGGACTCCTCCGCCTTCTTCCTCTTCTCCTCCACCGCTCGCGTCTCCTCCCCTACGCGCGTCTGTAGTGAGAGACGAGACGTCACCTGGGGAGACCTCAACCCCCTGAGCCACCCCTCACACCGCCCTTTCCTCCACACCGACCCCTCCACAGCGAAGGCCCTCATCTCCACGCTGTCTCTATACGTCGACTGAGAAGGGGGGAATGGGGAGTGGGCAAGCTGATGCCTCATTGTAGAAGTAGCCGGTGGGAGCCGTGCTG
This sequence comes from Entosphenus tridentatus, assembly GCA_014621495.2. Classification (NCBI taxonomy): domain Eukaryota; kingdom Metazoa; phylum Chordata; class Hyperoartia; order Petromyzontiformes; family Petromyzontidae; genus Entosphenus; species Entosphenus tridentatus. The sequence continues at coordinate 1,439,537 of CM025637.2, forward strand.
GCTTGGTGTCCATACCAACTCGGACCCTTGGGCCCATGTGACCACAGCTGTCTAGTCTAGAAGATAAATCTAATAAAGTTATTTCTCAGGTGGCTGTGATATCAGATTCAAGTCTCTGTCCACTTAATTACTTAACAGCGCAATTAAATGTATTGAGAGCCTAGGATTCAATACATCCTGAGGCTTTTTCCTGAAATGCAAACCACAAGATTAGCTATACAGGCAGAGAGAGAGAGATTCAAAAAGGGAGAGGATGAACACACGATAGTTTTTCTCATCAGATATTTTGTAGCCGAGTGACAGAATTGGTCAGATCATGTTACGGTGTCTCACTCTGAGGGCCTCACCCTCCGTGTCTCGTGCTCGTCCTTCAGCATCAGGACCCTGTGTCCTGTGTGTTCTCCTGCGTTAGTGCAGGTAGAGCAGACCAGGCTGCTGTCTATTGTGCAGTAGAATTTCAGCTCCCTTTTGTGATTAGGGCATCTTCTCTCATCCAATCTCGCAGTGGGATCCACCACAGCGTGGTCTCTCAACCTGGGATTCTCCAGATGAGGCCTAAAGTGAGAAAAACAGAAGGACATCTCACATCTCAGGCAGGTCTTCACTGCAGGAGTCTGGCCACCACTGCAATGGTCACACACGACGGCCGTGGCCATCCCGTCTCCAACTCTAAGCTGCTCTGCCAGGTTGGCGAAGGCCACATTCCTCTTCAGCTGGGGTCGCACAGGAGAGGTCGCTTGGCACTGCGGGCAGCTGAAGCTGATCGCCGTCTTCCAGGTGGCCTCCAGGCACTGGAAGCAGAACGAGTGTCCGCAGCTCAGCGTGGAGGGGCAGACGAACGTGCCCAGGCAGATGGAGCAGCGCAGCTCACTATCCACACTCTCACTGGGAGTCGCGCTAGCTATGACTCATGGGCTTTGCTGGGATCGCTCGCTGTGTGGCTCAGAGAGACGCTCGGCCAGGACCTCTCTCTTATAGTGACGGTGAAGAAGGAAGTAAAATACTTAAAATATTTTCGTTGTCGTCACTGACATCACGAGACACGGCCCAGAATGTGAACCCATGTCCTTGGTGCGCAAACAGCAGCTTCAAGGTTAACATGGTTACAGTACACACCTTGACATGAACAAATATATTCATTTGAAGAAATTAGTGTTATTGTTAATATAAATCGGTGAGACTCAGCTGTGGTGGCTAATTCATGAGATGAGTATCGAGAAATAAACTCATACTGGTAGGAACCTCCTGATTCCACCATCCCTCAGGGGATTATTGTGTCCGTCTGTCTGTCGTGCATTAAAACATGGGAGGGGTGGGGCTGGGTGGAGAGGGGAGGGTGGGGAGGGGCTGGGTGGGGAAAGAGGGGCTGGGTGGGGAGGGTGAGGCTGGGTGGGGAGTGGAGGGTGGGGAGTGGAGGGTGGTGAGGGGCTGGGTGGGGAGGGTGGGGAGGGGCTGGGTGGGGAAGGTGGGGCTGGGTGGGGAAGGTGGGGCTGGGTGGGGGGTGGGAGGGGTGGAGCTGGGTTGGACGGGGCTGCTCACCCCCTGGTGCCCTTATAAAACTCAATGTTTAACCTACTCACGCCGGCTTGTGTCCGTCCTCACAGTCGGGCATATTTGCGGAATACACCACGCCGCCATTGACCCTGGCCATTAACCGAGCAACCCAACGTTCCTACCTGCTCCCTCCGCAGGAATGTGTTTCTACAATTTAGGGCACAAGTTGGTGTTCATGGCAAGAAATAGCAATGGATTGGGTGCTACGGTGGCTGGGAAATGTGATCTCGCTCGCCTGATGCCTGCTTTATATTTAGAGTTTGTGTCTTTGAGCCTTTTGCTTGCAGAATTAATCTATCACCAACTCTATCTGCCTCCATCACCCACTGTTGGTGATGTAACCATCTCTCACCCTCCCCTTGGCCGAGACTGGAGATCTCTGTCCCAATCAATCACAGCCTCACCCATCGCTTATTTCACCTGCGTTGTTGTTGTTTCACATTCACATGCACGGCTATTGTACACGTGTCTTCCATCCATCTTTCTACATCCCCCTCCCCAAGTGGTCTGGTCTTAGCTCATCACACCACGCTGCTCCTCTAGCGTGTTGAGGCACAGCGTGGTGCAATGCACAGGCATCATGGCAGCTGAAAAAGCCTGACGACCGCGCCTCAAGGCTTTTCAGAACAACCAGAAGTGTATTTCCTCGAGTATATCCCATTGTCCTAAGAAGTTGTTTGTTTTCAAGGGCGACTTTGCCAGAAAACAACATAAAAGCGTTCCATAATCAGATACCAACTGACTGACCCAATCACACACTCACTCGTCCACCCGCTCAACCACTCACTCACCCACTTATACATCCACACACTCATTCACCCACCCTCCCACTCGCCCACTCATTCACCCATCCTCCCATTCGCCCACTCTCTCACACACTTCAGAATCACTTCCCTGACTAGTGCCAACTGAGCTAAGAAACTATTTTTCAAGGACGATCCCGCCGGCAGTTGTGGGCAAGTTTTTGTCGTTGGCCCTCCCCAACTCTTTGCCTGCCATGAGACCCAGCAACAAAAATAACAAGAAGAGCCATTTTTTGAGAAATCGCAAAAAAATGGAATCTATATTTCAAGAGCCACTACAATGCAGGTCATTACAAGACGTGTGTATGTGTCTTGCACTTCTTTGGCACCGTACTTAGCCAACCGTTTAAATCATAGGTGCAGGAGAAGGAAATCAAACTAAATACAATAATCATCAGTTCTAAAGAAAATAGTTTGTTAATCTCGATTTTTTGACAGCATATAACTCTAGTGGCATCCTAACCAAACTGGATCAGTCTTGCACTCAGAAGACAGCTGGTGGGATGCGTTGTGCATGGCTTGTACGAGTGGCATTTCTGTATGGGGGTGTTTTGCAATCAGGTTGATGGGTTACATTTTGAAGGCATTTTTTTATTACGCATGAAGCTCATTTTTTTTTTTTGGCATGCGTCAATCGGTGCCCTGAACACCCTTTAGCTAATGAGAGGTTCCATCTGGGGGGACATTTCCCAGGTGAAATATTTGAATATTTTTACAAGCCACCCTCGTTGCGTTGGAAATGGTGGTCGTCTAGCACGCGGTTAACTTGCATGGGGGCTAAAAACAAGTCAGCTTAGCTTGTGAAAAATACAATTAATCCGTTAAGGAGCACAGAGTTACGTGATGGGAGCAAATGTCGTTCCAACAAAGACAACTCGCCCACCACTCGCACCAAATATTATTTATTTAAACGGTTTCTCTACTTTGTATTCATTCATTTACGATATGTACATTTTTCATGTTATATATTAATGGTGTATTGTTTCACTTTATTTTGCCCATTCGGTGTTAGCTGCTGAGGTCGTGATGGGTTTTTTTCAATTTTTGTTCTATGCCCTCAGTAACATCTCCGTCCTGCTGTAGCATGCACCGATGTCTACTTTAGTGAGGGTGATATTGGCACGTAGACTAAAGATCGATTGACCCACGTTTTGGGACAGCGAGGTGGCCTTGCGGCAGTGCCATTTTGTTTCAAAGGTTACACGACTGCAGGTCTTGTCACCATTACTGCTCCTCAGACATCATTCACAAGGGTAGACCCATTGAGCGCGAGTGTCATTTTACAAATTCCAAAAATGACACCGCAAATTATTTCCTATTTAAATTTTTACAGTTAACGTCCCCTGAACTATACGATAAAGCTCTTTTTCGGAAGCCATCTAGCTATCACATATCACATATGATAGCTCAACAAAGTACCTCATCATAATGTGGAAACTCATTCTTCCACAGCTTAGGGCACAATTCCGTGTTTTTGGTAAGACAGCAATGGATACCTCATCATGTCCTGTAATTCCATTTCCTGGTAATTACCACACCGTGACGAGTTGCTTGAATGTCAAGTGGGATCTGATACAGACTCTGGTGACCCATGCTGGAATCTTGAGCCTTTTCCTTGCATTGTGAATCTATCACCCACTCTATGTACCTCCACTTCTTGCCTCCATCACCCATTGTTGGCGTTGTCACCATCTTTCACCTTGACCGAGACTGGAGATTCCCGTGCCGACCATCCATCATTCACAGCCCCACCCACTGCTTACAACACGAATGGCAATCGGCATTCACCATTAAGCGGCCACATGGTGACATCACCACTCCGCTTGGTGACGTCACCACGCCGCTTCGTGAAGTCACCGTAGTCAATTACGTGCCGAAATTCAATGTGATGGGTATTTTTGTGCAATCATTGATGACTGTACACAGCTGTCTAGATTCAGCTTTAGATTTAAAAACCAATGGTATCTTAGGGTATGAAATGGCATCGCAAACACTAAAAGCATACAGATGGTAAATATTTCACGAATAAAAAAAACTTATTTAGTTTAATAACATCCAATAAGTATTATGTACTGTACTCACGAGCGCATTCTATTGTACTGCTCCTACAAGGCGACAGGGGGAGACGCGGCTGCAGGCACTGACCACTGCGCTCCCAGCCCCGGGTCCTAGCGAGGCCCTCACTCGACATTTGTGGCGAGGATTATTTTAGGTGGAGCTCGAGACTCTGCCCTGGTCTCCTGACTACTCACCTGGCTGGCTACACGCATCGTGATAACATTTGGGAGAAAACGTCTAAATAATCGTTTTTTTAAATAAATCGTTACAACGAATCGTGATAATCGAATTGTGTGGGGGTGAGGGTGGCACCTGATTGGTTGAGCGAATGATGGGGGCGGGAAATTTTACTCACTCCAGCTCTGCTGTGCATTCTCTAAGAGACTTTACAGATTTGTTGATTTCATCTATTTTTGTTGTTAAAATGTGCCCCTGTACAAAGAACGCGACAACGAAATCGGATTTCTACGGGGGTCGCGCTCAGCCGGTTTTGCCGGTATCTCTGCTGTCTCTAAACCAGCTGAAGCCTCCCACGCATCACGTGACTTCTGTGAACCCCTCCCCTCTCATCTGTCGATCTCTATCTCTCTACCTCAGTGGTTCTTAACATTCACTGTAGCCTTGCACCCCTTTGGATCTTACTCGTTAACACAATTACAATGCCAATAAATAAATAATATGTGATGAAACAAAGTACGGTAGTTGTACTTATGTACCTGTACTTGCTGTGGTTGTCCCACCTGATGACGGACACTTGTGTTGCGCCCGAAACGTCGTGATTTAATTAATTTTATTTTATACCTACGTGAGTTTACCGAAATAACCAAATAGTATATATTTGTAAATAATATTTCGTGTTAAATTATATATGTAACTAATGTTAGTTTGTTCTCACGTACTGCGTGTTATATACTGCGTTAAATAGGATCCATATATTTTAAACAATACTGTAAAACATCAATTGTCGTTTTGTTTGGAGTTATAGTATTTAGATAGTGAATGAGCAAAATGTATTTACTCATGCAAGAAATATTGATAACTGCATAGTTCACCAATATTGATTCACGTATACTTGACTACTGATGACACAGTATTGTGGCACATTAGGAATGGATCACTCTTTTAAGTATGTCCTTGTGCAGCAAGGGAGTAAAATGTGGTTCTGTGAAGGCCCTGATGTGCTGTGCAGTGCATCAATGCATGTGTGTACAGCAGCATGTGATGACTGAGTCGGGCCTTTAGGTGGCTGGCAAGGTTAATAAATAACCGCACGTGTAAACCAGCCACATGGTTAATGGCGTCTCGGAAGAATTGCTGCGTGTAACACACGTGTTGTTGCATTTGACAGGTAAAGGACCCTAAGGTTGTTTTTGATTGTTATATAAATGTTCTAGACTTGTTCTAGACTTTAAGCCTTTGCTTTGAATTGTTCGTTTGTGATATATGCAATTAGAGGCGTTTTAGCACTGTGCCTTGTAAAGGGATGATGCACTGTAATTAGTTATTATGCTAATCCTGCATAATGCACGGGCATAAGTAGTACTAATCACATACCTGCATTTCCCATAAATATGTTACATTCCTCTTTATATGCAAATTATTTTGTCAAGGCACCCTTCTCCCCCTTCCAACCCAGCTTAAATATACGCTCCAAGCATGGTGCTGTTTCATTCAGACGCTGTCTCCCCGACAGACCTGGTCTTCACCTGAGGACGGCTGCTTGCGTTGTGGCCGAAACGTCGTGAGAATTATTTTATTAATGTTTTATTTTATTATTTTATTATTTCCATTCTACGTGACTTTACCGAAAAAACCAAGAAGATGAATCCCTGCAGTCACGAAAGCTTTAAAGCGATCTTTACCCCTTTTTACTCCACCAGCTAAAGCCTTCAGTTGTTTTGTTGTCACTCATAAACTTCTCCACAGACTTTCTAACCACCCTCTTCTTACCCTCCAACAACCTACTTTATACTGTACCTGCATAGCACGAGCTGTGGTGGTGCGTGCCTGAAATCCAGCACTGGATTCCATTGAGGAGGGAGGGAGGGATCCCCTGTAATCCAGGTGAATCACTCCATTCTCCCTGGGCACTGAGGTCACCATACCCTGGCTTGCCAGCAGATGGCAGTACAGCAAGTGGACTCATTTCCACCTGCTCCATCGCGTTAGATGTGTTTGGGTCCTCGGATTCATCATCAAACTCGACTCTCCTCCACTCGAGCAACTGCGCTATGAGCAGCGCGGCAGCATTGCCACTCACGACCCCTCACGTCCATTCTCATTGATGTACGCACACTCCTTCACTTTGATATTTTCGCTCCTGTGCCTACATGCGGAGGCTTCTGTCACGCGTGGATTCTTTGATTTAAAAATTAAATATATTCTCAACAGCAGTGATTTCCCCCGTACTTTATGTGATGTAGAATGGGTGGGTGGCTTTCGTGCGAGTGAATAAGTTCATCCAAACTGAATTGGGATTGTTCACCCAACGCTGGGGGGACGAGCTGTCTCGAGCACGCCTGCCCACAGGACGTCCACAATGCGCCGAGTGTCTCTCAACTCCGTGATCTGTACAAGATGCAGCTAGTCACACTCGCCTGCCCCTAACATCTGTAATGTTCTTGGAGGGAGACGGAGTCTTCGTAGAGGCAACACGGTTTATTATACCAAACGGTTTACACTTAAACTCTAACACAAAAGGGTAACGGCCCCTTTCACCCACAGCCTGGGGAGGTACAGCCTCCGGGCTATCGTACCTACAACTCTGTCTACTCTAGCCATCCGGCTAGCTAGACCTAGGGGAGGCTGACCCACCGCTGGCCCGGTGGATCTCTGACCACTGGCCCGTCCTGACCTGGCCCTTAGAAGGACATCAGGCCGAGGGAACTTCAGGATCATAGCCTCTCGACCACTGGCACCGCACTGAGCCCCGGCCCTTAAAAGGACGTCGGCGGCTTGGGGTCCAGGGTCTTCTTCTTCAGGCGGCTTCTGGCTTCATCTTGAGACGGACTGCCTCGCGCTCTCAGGGACCCGCCTTATATACTCTTTCTCCCTGAGGGGTGGGGATCTGGGGGATCGTAACTTCTGCCAACCCCCTTCCCTCAGAGGGGTTCCAACCGCCATTGGCCCAACCGGTCCGGACCGGTTTCTACCCCTCCCGCTGGTTGTGGCGCGTGTGTGTCAATCATCACCACCACATCACCCCCCCCCTCCCTGTACAGCACACAGCCGTCCCGGCTGCAACGCAATCTACAACCCTGACAATAATTAAAAACAATGCGAACCAGAGAAAAAAAATCCGTGAGGCTCAAAGCAACAGTAACAATAACAGCACAACTACAACAAGCCAACAACACCCACAATAATTTACCCCAACCCACCTGTACATATGATCACTGTGGACACCCCACACAAAGGACCTGAGGTCAACCTCACACCCACACCACCGACCGAATGCAAGGACCGAAGGGAGAAGGGCGGTGTGTGTGCGTCGGATCAGGCCTCAGGAGAACCGGGGAAGCTTCGAGCGAGTCCATGTGGCGGGTCCATCGTAAGAGTTCAGATTCCCCGGTGGAGGGTCAGGAGGGGCTTGACGACGGGCGTCCGGCCTGTCACTGGAGGTAGGGGACAGTGCCCGTGAGCCGTCTTCCTGCTGGCCGGGCGGTCGGGCAGCTCCCCGATCCTTCAATGTGGCCACCCTTGGTGGACTCACACCTGCAACATCCGAAGGAGTGGTAGGAGGGTGCGGAGCAACACAAGGATCAGGAGAACTCTCCCACGGCATGTCGGACACATCACGCGAATGGCCCCTGCGAGATGAAGGAGATGTGTGAGTGCGCGGTGCGACGTAGGGTTTCAGGCACGATGGGTGAACGTACCACGAGCGCCGTCCGCACGCGACCCGAACACACTGGTCCCGCACGACCCGAACAATGTCCACTGGACCCCGCCAGGGCCTGAGCAATTTAGATGATGTTGCCAGTGGTACCTGGGGACAGTGCAGTCACGCCCTATCCCCTATGGACCATTTGTGGACAGAAACCCGGCGATCATACAGACGCTCGTTCGCCCATTGCCTCGCCCCGGAGTTTTCTTTCGTGGCAACTCGCGCCTCGACCAACTTCTGAATGTTAAATTGAATGTGGTCGGACAGCTTCGAGCGTGACGCAGCCGCCTTGACCTGCAACTGCACATCCATGGGGGGGTCAACGTCCCTGCCGTACTCAAAAATCCTGGCTAGCTGGCTAAAATATCTAATAAACTAACTCACCGGGGGCATGATAATTTTCACGACCGAGTGTAACACTAATATACAACGTGCTTCTCTCAGACTGCGAAGAGCTTCTGCAGCTACAATTCGCTTGGAAATCGAGTGGGCTGCTTCAGGTGACTGCACTTGAATTACCCAGCTGCGACATCATGAACTGCCAAAGAATGGGTATTTTGGTCTTTATGGCTCATTTCCATGGATTCGCAATTCTGGCCCTGACTACTTTTGATACGTTTTTTAAATCACTGAAATGGACGCACACTTCAAATGGGTCAGTTTGTTTCTTTCTTATTGGTTTTGCTTTGTGTGATTATCGGACTTTATTGTTATTGAGTTGTTACTTATCAGGTTAAATATATATACACATATCTTAGTTGGGTTGGTTCTGTTGATTTGGAAGCGAATGTGGTTCATAGTGTAATGAGAGCCATGTATGGCTCACGTGGCGATCGGCTTTGCCGGTCCCGCTTTATAGCCAATGAGGGGAGAGCCCGGGGGCATGGTCTCGGCGTGATCACGGCATGTTAGCTAAGGTGATTGGCTCGGCCGATCTTGGCCTCAGCTAATGGGAAGCCGGATCAGAGGCGTGGTCCCGGGAGTTGACGGGGAGTGATCTGGAATGTTCGACGCTGGCTACTGAGGATTGGCTTAAGGGTACCACGTGACCCGGGCGTTAAAAGGGGGAGAGACGGGGGAGTCAGGAGCAGGCCTGGGAACGAAGAGAGCAGGGGCCACGCGCGTAGGGGCACTGGGTGCCACGTGGGCGGTGCGTCTTTGGTGCCTGTCTGCCGGCTTCCCGTTGCCTGCCAGCAACGGGGAGTGTGTGAACTGTGGAAGTGGAAAATAAAGGACTGATTCCAGAAGCCATCTCGAGAAGGTTTATTACAATAGTATAGTTTGCATATTTACTTGTTATTGATAGCGTGGCGCCATGCAGCACTTAGTTTATAACTGCCTGCTCTGTCATTGACGTTGCTTTTACATCTTTCTATCTTATCTTAACGAGATTTACATAGCGCCTTAACCAATGTGCTTCATTGAGAACTAACAACGGTACAAATGAATGTAATGGTGGAGATGAGGTCAATTAAATACATGACAGGAAGCAATGGGCAAATCTTTGATGCAAGAATTTGGTGATAGCCAAATTTACGAGAGTAAATTATGATGATGAATTGATTGAATGTATGGGGGAATGAGTAATAGCCATGTCATGATCATTTGTCATGACAATTTGCAGAGACCCAACGCGGCTCTCAGGCCACGCGGTGTTACCAGCCCACAGCGAGGAGGCGGTGGAGGTTCAGCCGCCCACGATTTCTCTTTCTCTAGTGTACAGTACTGTTTACATGTGTAGTGGAGTAAACGCGTATGGAGTTTGCAAGTGGGGTGCACGCATGTGCAAGTTACGGACAGTGAGGTCGCATCGGAGCAGACAGGTGCAGCGAGAGAGATCAACGGCAAGCTAATTACGATGCATAATGGTGATTGGCTGGCTGCAAATGCAGACACAGTGTAGGCGTCTCGGAGTCTGGAGATTGAGACGATAACGGTGGAAGCCACGGGCGTAAGTGATGGGAGGTCGTCAGCTTTATTAATAAGGAGTTAATGAGAAGCAGGATAAATACGGTAGCGTGTGATGCAGGAGTTGAGTTGGTGGGAGTGAAGACAAGATTGAACACAAGAGAAGTCTGGGAAACACTCTCCACACCTCGCCCTCTCCAGTGGTGATGGCTGAACCCCCACTGGTGGCATAGGCGAGGTTGGTGAAGTGAGGGCAGACAGGCTAGCAGTGGAGAGGCTAGCGGAATCCTGAGTGTGAGTGCACACAGGCTAGCAGTGGAGAAGCTAGCAGAGTATAAGATGGAAGGGTAGCAGTGGAGAAGCTAGCAAGTATATAGTGACAGACTAGCAGTGTAGAAGCGAGCAAACCATATAGTGAGAGGCTATCAGTGGAGAAGCTAGCAGAGTATATAGTGATAGGCCAGCAGTGGAAAAGCTACCAGTTGAAAATGGGTCGTGGACGGGTATTCCAGTATGACAATGACCCAAAACACACGGCCAAGGCAACAAATGAGTGGCTCAAGAAGAAACACATTAAAGTCCTGGAGTGGCCTTGCCAGTCTCCAGACCTTAATCCCATAGAAAATCTGTGGAGGGAGCTGAAGGTTCGAGTTGCCAAACATCAGCCTCGAAACCTTAATGACTTGGAGATCTGCAAAGAGGAGTGGGACAAAATCCTTCCTGAGATGTGTGCAAACCTGGTGGCCAACTACAAGAAACGTCTGACCACTGTGATTGCCAACAAGGGGTTTGCCACCATGTACTAAGTCATGTTTTCCAGAGGGGTCAAATACTTATTTCCCTCATTAAAATGCAAATCAATTTATAACTTTTTTGACATGCGTTTTTCTGGATTTTGTTGTTGTTATTCTGTCTCTCACTGTTCAAATAAACCTACCATTAAAATTATAGACTGATAATTTCTTTGTCAGTGGGCAAACGTACAAAATCAGCAGGGGATTAAATACCTTTTTCCCTCACTGTATGTGACTATGTGCAAACAGAAAATCCAGGAAAAAACAGCAAATATTCCAGAAAAAGCACCGTACACCAACGCTGTGTACAAAAATCTCAGTGGGATGCAAGTCAAACAACAAAAACCACAAGACAACTTAGATTAAGGCCATCAGTCTAACTCCGTACTACAAACAAACATTGCCAAACCAAAAAACGTTTTCGAAATCACCAACATAAAGCCATTAAAGCAATGTAACATTGTATCACTAGATAGCAGCACAGTCCTGACTAGCAGAGACAACGACAACGATCCCCCGTGTAGCCTTGACAGACTGTTGAGGCAAGTGTTGTTCGCGAGTAGCAGCACCTGTGAAGGCCGGCACTGTGGCACACGAGGGGGTGGATGGCCAGCACTACGCCCGGCCGCCTTTGTCTCCCTAGTGGCGATGTTTACTGTACAACGCACCAGATGCACATTTGAGTCCGAGTCGGCCTAGGGGTCATAGCGCAGCGCGCCGCTAACCGCTGCACCACTACTCCCCACGCCGGATGGCAGCGCAGCCCTGAGGGGCAGAGACATGGACACCGTGGGGCTCCCATCACGAGGAGACCACACGTGGAGACGTCTCAACGTGAACTCGCGCCACTGACGTCGCTCCTTCACACCGTTGCCGTAGTTCCAGGATGCATCTAACACGACTCGTTGCGTTGAGCGAGCGGCCTGGCTGAACGGCAGCGATGGACCGCACGGATGGATCCGCTGAACGAACAGCTAACTGTCATCTACCCAGTGAAGAGCACGAGGCCTGGCCCAGCCCTCACCAATTAGAGACCAGCACATGAAGTGGGGTGCGAGGAGTGGGGGGCGCCCTGGGTTTGGGGGGGGGAGGGTTAGGGGGAGGGAGAGGGGTAGTGGGATGGTAGGAGGAGTGGTAGAGGTAGGGATTGTGGGAGGGGGTGCTCGGGAAGGTTTCGTGAGGTGGGGGGGGAGTTGACTTTGTATGGGGGGGGGGGGGGGTGGGGGGGGTCACGCTAGAGGAGGGACCCCCAGGGGGTGGGGAAGAAGATGGGGATGTTGGGGGTCACGTGGGGTTCATTTGTTTGACTGCAGGCACTGGTCCAGAGTTGCGGACCGAGTCACGAATCGCGACCGACACCCAGACATAATTTGGGTCCCAGCAGTGCCTGGAGCGGTGTTGATGCGCACCACGCAGGGATTCGCGGGGCGCGCTGAATCAGGGGCCAACCATTTAGTATGTACTTGACTCTTCCCCCGCTCCCTGTACGCACGCATCTTTTTACCCCCCTCCCCCACCTGCGTAAGTTGGGTTTAATAACCCCCCCCCCCCCCCTCTGAATTCTATAGAACGGACGATATTTAATCCACGCAGAACCGATCAAGGATTACTAATATTAACGTGATTAAGCAAACAGGAAGTCCACCACCGGCTGCATTATTATAAAGGCTTCATCCCCCCCACCCCGTTTATTATGCGTACGTGCATTGTCAGTAGACCAAACATACGCAAGCGTACACATTTGGGTTAACCCCCCCTCTATGCATACGTACTAAATGGATGGCCCCTAATTAAAGTACACAGGAGATTTCAAAAGAGGCTGCGGCCAAATGAACCCGGAATGTCGCCGATTTTTTTTCCAGATCTCGGAAGCGACGCAATGTTGAGCCTGGACTGTAGCGCTTGGATTGGTGAGCGGCGTGCACGTCAGAGTCTGGTGTGCAGATTACGCGTTGTGCCTCGCTCCGATGCGCTTTCAGGTTCTCCCGCTTGTTGATCAGCGCGATGATTGCGACGTTCCCTCCACGTGCTAGGAGCATCGTCTAGATTTGAAGCTTCTTCAGTTGTAAGCGGAAATGTGAGGAGCATTGGCAGCTTTTATTCTGAGATTCCAATAATAATTAAGTTATTTAATGAGCTTCAGGATACTCCTGGAGCCATGGGTAAGGTTTTACATATTTGTTCAAGTAATGAGAGTTTGACTGGACACGAAGGGACACGCATTTGTCCTCTTCAATCGATTTTCCGTCTGCGTGCCAACATCGCCCTCACTAAAGTGGGCATCTCGGCACATCACAGCAGCACGGGAACGGTACCGGGTCAACTTGCAACTGGACACAACGAATAGCAGAATAACATTAAGTACCAAATAAAGTTAATAATACGTTAATACAATTACGAATAAAATTAATGATATGAATGAATAATACAATTGTAAATTAAATGTATATATTACGTGAATTGATGCACTTTTTAACATCATTTTAATAAATTGAATTATTTATGAATAATAAGTTAACAATAATTTTTTTTTGTAATTTACGTTATAATTTAAATAAAATCATACTAGAAAATAATGTTTATTTAATATGTACAAATTTTAATAAAATTAATAATGTATGAAAAATACATGAACAATACAATAAAAAACAAGCAAATAAAAATAATAAAACACGGGTCCCCCCTCCGCCTTGTTAAATGGTGGATGTTAGGGGCAGGCGAGTGTGAGTAGATGCGTCTTGTACAGAGCACGGAGTTGAGACACTCGGCGCGTTGTTGACGTCCTGTGGGCAGGCGTGCTCGAGACGGCTCGTCCCCCCAGCGTCGGGTGGACAATCCCGGTGCGGTTTGGATGAACTTATTCACTCTCACGAACGCCACCCACCCATTGTACATCACATAAAGTACGGGGGAAATCACTGCTGTTGGAAATATATTTTTAAAATCAAATGAACCATGCGTGACAGAACCCTCTGCATGTGGGCACACGAGCTGCACCATAAAAGAGGTTTGCGTACGTCAATGAAAATGGACGTGAGGAGTCGTGACTAGCAACGCTGCTGAGTTGCTCACAGCGTAGCTGCTCGAGTGGAGGAGGAGAGGCGAGTTTGATGATGAACCCGAGTACCCAGACATCTAACGCGATGGAGCAGGTGGAGATGAGTCCACTTACTGTACTGCCATCTGCTGGCACGCCAAGTTATGGTGACCTCAGTGCCCAGGGGGATGGGAGTGATCCACTTGGATTACAGGGGATCCCTCCCTCCTCAATGGAATCCAGTGCTGGATTTCAGGCACGCATCACCACAGCCCGTGCTATTCAGGTACAGCAAAGTAGGTTGTTGGAGGGCAAGGACAGGGTGGTTGGGAAGTCTGTAGAGCAGTTTATGAATGACAACAAAACAACTAAAGGCTTTAGCTGATGGAGTTAACAGGGGTAAAGCTGTCGAGAGATCGATACATTTGGGGGGTTTCTGCTGAAGATGGAGCTATTCATCTGAGCCATCCATTTCAACGCACGCAGTTACTCAGAATAAATAATGTATAGTGTCCACAGGCTGTGCGGATCGTGGGAGTTGTTTGGCCATACTTCACCATGCCAGCCATTACGGGTTGGTGGTAGACGTGGGATCCATAGACGGAGGTACAAATTGCAGTACAACATTGGATTGTTCTGCTCTACCGTCTTCAACCCACATCAATGTCCAGCCTAGCAACCGGAAAATAACTGACAGACGGAGGCAAGGCACTTACTTATAGGGCCACACAGAAGGTTTAACGAACCCGCTTCATGTACAACATCTGGCTATTTTGCAGCCTCAGCTATTTTTGAGTTTCACAAATATTCGTGATCCACCAAACCCCCCAACTCCTCAAAAGGCTTCCACTCAGGTGGGCTCCACCGAGTGATGCTGATCAAGGTGGTGGTGAAACGGTTTGGGCCGCTGGCCCCCGAGGTCTCTCCCTGCTGCGTGCCGACGGCAGGGGTCCCGCCGTTTGCCGACCCCTCGCTGGTCTGTGACCAGCCGCTGCCGCCGCTGGGCTCATCGCCCAACGGCTCCCCTCCCTGGTCCGCCCCTCCATGAGCTAGCGTGAGAGGCATGGCTCGTCGCCCGCTCCCGTTCACTTGTAAACACTGCGTTGCCTCTCCGCCAATCACACACTCTGAACGGGGGTCGGAGGGCGAATGACGTTACTTGCACCCACGCGGCCTCCGCGAGCGGGCAAGAATGCTCCTTTAAAGGGACCGCGGAACAGGCGTTTACAGTGGGTGTGAGCCCTCACACCGCACAAGTCTCCGCGGCGACAGACGGAGCGGGAACCCGTGGACGCACCGACCACCCACGCTACGAGCGCACACACCTACACGCAGCACCACGCGCTTTCACCCACTAGTAAAACCACACGAGGCTGCGCTGGGTTATTAATGATTTATTATCGGCGGCTTCGATTTACTGTTGGGTCCGTATTGATCGGTAAGGCAGGTCACGCTATCGTCCCAGGGTCTGTACCCGATTTATCAGGTTCTAAGCGGTTCTGGTTCCTCTAGCCTCTATCCCAATACTCCCTTTCCGCTTACTCACGGTTATATGCCCACGGCGTTCCGTTAATCTCGTCCTCACTGCGCACCTCGACGCGTCACACGGACGTTCGGGTGGCCGGGCTGGAGACCGTCCCGTGAGCTGACTTTCGAGCAAGAGAGACTCTACCTGTCTGCGCTCTCCTTTTATCGTTCCTACATCAAAGACCTCCGACCTGGGGGCCCTCTCGGCCAATCAGGTCGTCGCACCCATCAAGCCGCATTCCCGGTTTCCTTAACAATGGGCGCGCGCCGGCCGTGGCGCCGGCGGCGGCCCCCGGGCGCCTTTGTTATGTCAATCAACTGCGGCTTGTCGTAACAAGGCTTGCTGCGTGCTGCGGCGCACCGGCGGTTCCCCCCGGGCGCCTTTGTTATGTCAATCAGCTGCGGCTTGTCGTAACAAGGTTCGCCGCGGGCTGCGGCGTGCCGGCGGTTCCCGAGCACACCGCCACATCAATCAGCCGCCCCCCCCCCCCTCTGGCTTCCCCTTAGTTCGTGGTTGTGGGCCCCTGCCTGCCTCGCCGATACGTGTGTGTGGGGGTGCGTTTCAACCGCGGTGGCTGGGCAGCCCTCCGCCGTGACCATGCAATCTTAACGCAGGTCACAGCGCCGCGGTGCAAATTAGCATCGGGGGAGGTCGTCCAATTCCCTGGCCGCAGGAAACCGTGAAGATTATCCCTACGAGGGCTTTTGGGTGAAAACCTGCCAGCCAGGGGACCTCCCCTCGGAGCTCTATGGGGGGGGGGGGAATTGTGTGAGGGTGTGTTTATGTGGGGAGCGGTGATGGGGAACCGGGGTCGGCCCCGTCGCTTGGTGGTGGCGAGGTCGTAGATGGGGCACCCGCCGAGCGGCTTCGTGGCGGCGGCATCACAAAACCTCTTCAGTCTTTGCGCGTGTTCTACTGATGATGCGCTGCGCTTTAAGAATTGTAATCTTCATCGATTAAAAAAATAACTCAACACATCAATAACACTACAATGAAAATAAATGCGTCTATATACACAATACGCGACGTTTATAGCAATTTCCATTCTTCTTAAACCCATCATGTATATGCTGTCAAGAAGAGACATTGGCTGAAACGTCACCAGTTAAGCGTTGCCTATTATCTGGCTATTGTTGACGAATGTGTTGAGAGTTTGTTATCTTTGCTTGTGCACAACTAGCAACGCAGTGTCACCAAATAATAATAATTGTAAATCTACAAGTTACGTAATAGGTTTGTTTTACGTTGAGGATTGACAGGCGGCTTAAAGGTTAAAATACCTGCGACCTTTGGAGACCAACTAGAAGTGGAATGATTCAGCAGGCACTGGTACAAGTCTCAGCAGCATTCCAAACATGAACGCCTTATCACTTGAACAGCTACAATGCGAATAGTTTAAGCAGAGTTGTCATTCCATTTTGCACTTTAAACATAATCAATCAAATCAGGTGACATGTTTCAGGCAATTTGGGGACAAATTTAGGGTATAGTCTATCGTCTCAAAAGTAATTTAGACTGCCTATAAACACAAATATAGTAAGTTCAACATACATAGTATCAATGCATCTTGCCTGATAGTCGTTGAAGTCTGCCCGACATTTTTCAGATGTCCCTGAAGTTCCAGAAGTTTTTTGTTATCGTCTACTGGATGAATGAGGTGCACTAAGCTCCATCAAATGCAAATACTCCACGTGTGATTGTCTGGGTTGGGCTGCGTGTTGACTGTCACGTCTCTCAAGCATTCTCCAGGTGCTAAAGTGGCCATTTACAGGCATTCAATACGAAATACAAAAGTGACTTCTACTGTGACTCCTTAAGATGTCAGCAGCGCGTTCTTCAATGCCCAGCCTAACCGAAGACAATGCACTTGCATTGCGAGCAGATGTGAACACTTGAACGTTAAAATAAAGGAAAATTGCTTTCTCGATAAATACAATAAGAGCATAAAAATAAAATCCGGATTGGTTAAGTAGGGTGGAGGCCCATTTAATGATCAACTCTTCAATGATGTTAGACGTGTCCAGGTATTTAACTCACATCACCAGATTCGCCTTGACATCTCTTCACTATGGTCACTGTTGGCCAATCTCCTCCCTTCATTGGCCCCCTGGATTGTCACTTCATTATCAGCGGTCCAGCCCTACGGTAGATGGCGTCTGACTGCCCAGGCTGCCGGGGTTTCTCGGTCAAAGCGTGGAGTCTTTGTCTGCGGAAACCGAGCTCCCATGGAGAGTCTCTCACGATTCTGACATCGGCCTCGTGCTGTTAACAGCCTACGCATCTCCTATTGGCAGCCTCATTAAGAGCTTTAGCGTCAAACACCATCGCTACGCAGATGGCACCAGGCTCCTCGCTTCAGTTGATTACACGAAATATTAAAAGTAACAATATAGATAAGCAGTCACGACGACCCCTTAATACAGTTATTGTTCATCTTCTTGGTTCTTTCGGTAAAGTCACGTAGAAGGAAAATGAT
>CM025637.2:1467580-1486155 GCA_014621495.2 Entosphenus tridentatus
GGCCTAGTTCTAGGCTTTAGGCCTAGCTGTAGGCTTTAGGCCGCTGCTAGTAAATTTTTAATTTAAAAGTTTTAATTAAAAGCTATCTGTGGGAATTATAAGGGAATGTTATACACTTGTTTCGACAGGAAAGCCGAAAGCGTCACTGAGTGTAAAGGTTTTTGTAGGGTCATGCCAAGTGTTTGCAGTAGGGGGCGATGTTGATACACGGACGGACGGACGGATGGACGGACGGACGGACGGACGATATAATCTATTGTAGGCTGGTCCACTTCGTTCCTACCAGTATAAACACCCCCATACAGAAATACAGGTCTCGCCGGTACTACCACTCGTACAATCCATGCACAACGCATCCGAACCACAGTTGCCTGAGCGCAAGACTGGTCAGGTTCGGTCAGGAAGCCACTGGAGCTATGGTACTTTTAAATCATAACAATTTACAAACTAATTTCTTTAGAACTGTTTCTGGGGTGTGTTTAGTTTGTTGTCCTTCCCCTGCACCTCCAAATAGCGCGGTTGTCTACGTACGATGTGAAAGAAGTTCCAAATATATGTCTAATATTCACATGCATTGTGGCAGCAACTCTGGAAATATATATATATTTTTTACCTAATTCGAAAAAAATGGCTCTGCTATTTTGAACTTGATTTGAAGCTTTCGTGACTGCAGGAATTACTCTTCGGTTCTTTCGGTAAAGTCACGTTTAAAATAAATAAATTAAATAATAGAGTCCGACGTTTAGATTTGCAACACAAGCAACCGTCATCAGGTAGAACTAAATGTTTTATTTTGGTTGGCGATCCCTGATAACTAGGTAGAGGCACCGCCCGGGTCTCTCGTGACAGGCAGAGAGTTGGCGAGGGTCCGGCCTCCAATGACAAAACTTGCCCACATCTGCCAGTCGAGGCGCCCTTGAAAAGAGCTTCCTTAGCTCACTGGGCTCTAGTCAGGGAAGTAAACTTCTGATTCTTATTATGAAGTGTGTGTGAGAGAGTGGGCCAGTGGGAGGATGGGTGAATGAGTGAGTGGGTGTTATAAGTGGATGAGTGGGTTATTGAGTGGACAAGTGAGTGTGTGAGTGCGTGAGAGTATGATTGGGCCTGTGAGTACGTGTGTAATTATGGAATGCTTTGATGATGTTTTCTGGAAAATTGACCCTTAAAAAAAATAGTTTCTTATCTCAAGGGGCTCTACTCCGGGAAGAACACTTCTATACTCTTTGGTTCTTTCGGTAAAGTCACGTAGGTATAAAATAAATCGCGACGTTTCGTGCGCAACACAAGTGTCCATCATCAGGTGGTGATGACGGACGCTTGTGTTGATTGGTGCTTGTGTTGCGCCCGAAACGTCGTGATTTATTTAATTTTATACCTACGTGACTTTACCGAAAGAACCAAAGAGTATGATTTCTTGCAGTCACGAAAGCTTCAAATCAAGAAAAGTTATGTTCGTTGAGGAGAGGCCGTCAGGTTTCTTAGCTGCCACGACGCCTGTGCATCGCACCACGCTGTGCCTCAACACGCCCGAGGAGCAGCGTGGTGTGATAAGCAAAGACCGGAGCACTTGGGGAGGGGATGGGCAGTGGAAAGATGGATGGAGGACCCATGTTTAATAGCTGTGCATGTGAATGGAAAACAACGCAGGTGAAATAAGCAGTGGGTACGGCTGTGAATGATTGGGATAGGGATCTGCAGTCTTGGGCAAGGTGAGAGTGAGAGGCAGTGACGTTGCTAGCAGTGGGTGATGGAGGCAGGTAGAGTTGATGATATATTCAAACTGCTAGCAAAAGGCTCAAGATTCCAGGATGGGTCACGGGAGTCTACAGACAAATTCCATCTCGGATGCCACAATGACATTCAAGCAACTCATCGCATTGAGCTAATTACCCAAACATGGAATTACAGAACTTAATGCGATATCTACAACTACAAAAACTTTTTTAAATTTTACCAGGTAAGGCTCACTGAGCTATGTGGCTCTTTGTCAGAAGCGACCTGGCTATTTCCAATGAGAGCGCAATGAAGCGGCTTATGTAGAAATTGATTACAGCCAAAACTCTGAACGCGTGATGTTGATTCTAAATGTATACGGGACAATCGGAGGACCCGGATACAAATTCACGCTATCAAGGGGAGACAGATAGAGAGACACAAACTCTAAATATAAAGCAGTGATAAGGCGAGGGAGATAAATGATCCTAGATACTGTGGCATACAATCCATTGCTCTGTCTTACCATAGACATCAACTTGTGCGCTAAGCTTTGGAAGGATGACTTTATCTCTCGATGTTCATTTCACGAATCAGCCATCGCAGCTGAACCTCTACGACTTATATTAGCAACTCATTTCTTAATTTTTTTAAGAGTAAGTTCCTCTGATGCATTTGTTCATGTAGAGGTGTGTGTACACTATCCGTGTTCAGGCTGATGTTTGCGCACCTCGGGACGCGGGTTCACATTCCAGCCAGTGTCTCGTGCTGTCAGTGACGACAATGAAAATTATTTAAGTATTTTACTTCCTTCTTCACCGTCGCTATAAGAGGGTGGTCCTGGTCCAGCGTCTCTCTGAGCCACAGAGCGAGCGATCCCAGCGAAGCCCATGGGTCATGGCGAGCGCAACTCCCAGTGAGAGTGTGGATAGTGAGCTGCGCTGCCCCATCTGCCTGGACACGTTCGTCTGCCCCTGTACGCTGAGCTGTGGACACTCGTACTGCATCCAGTGTCTGGAGACCGCCTGGGAGACGGCGAGCAGCTTCAGCTGCCCGCAGTGCCGAGCGACCTTCCCTGTGCGACCCCAGATGAGGAGGAACGTGGCCCTCGCCAACCTGGTAGAGCAGCTCAGAGTTGGAGACGGGATGGCCGTAGCCGTCATATGTGACATCTGCGGTGACGGCCAGATTCCTGCAGTGCAGACCTGCCTAAGATGTGAGATGTCCTACTGTGCGATGCACGTGAGGCCTCATGTAGAGAATCCCAGGCTGAGAGACCACGTCTTGGTGTCTCCCACTGCGAACCTGCAGGAGCGACGGTGCTGGGAGCACAGACAGGAGCTCATTCTTTACTGTGTACAGGACAAGAGCCCGGTCTGCCCAGTCTGCCCCGTCGCAGGAGACCACTCCGGGCACAGGGTCATCACAGTGGAAAAAGCACAACAGACAAGACAGGTGAAGTGTCATGTTCTGTTGTAATCCACATTGTTACAGGTTGAAAGATTCACATTAGTAGGTCATGACCCCTCACCTTGAGCAGGTGAGCTCCTTTTGAGACCAAACGCCCCTTTACAGGGAGACCCAGGGAGGCTCAGATGTCGGAATGCTAATGCTGAATTGGAATCTAGTCGGTCGCCCATGGTTTTAAGTGGATTATCATGTTAAGTGAGTTGATGGTTTAAGCCCAGTCAACATTTGACAGCATGTCAAATCATATTTTGCATGATAATTCAAAATATGACTTTGATTAAGTGAGAAACGTTATGATTCATAGTTGGGCGTGCAATAAGCCACTACACCCATAACTGGGAGAGGTTTAACATATTTTAGAATGTACATGATATTTGTCGATGTTATCTCCCAGGATATTGTATTGCCCCATGGTAGTTTCCATTTAATTATTCGGGGAGACGTATGCAGAAATATAATGACAACAGATATGTGTATGCGTATTTAACTTCTTTCGTAGCCATCCGTACTAATCGGGGAGATGCGAGATGATGATCTATCAGTGATCCAACCAATGGCGAGTACCGCGCATTTATTTATGTATTTACCACACGCAGGAGGAGCTCAGAGTCCAGAAGGAGAAGAGAGAAGAGAAGAGGAACACGGTGGCGTCACGGACACAGACGCTCAGGGATGACTACCGGCGCGTGGAGGTTTGCCTACAAATCGTATTTCATTAAACCTCGCTTTTATCATTGACGAGCACTGCCCCACACGTTGGCATGGGATATAACTTCGGTGAATTGCAAGCGGTGTGGATTTCAAGCGAATCGTTTCACAATGACAACTCGCTGGCTGCCTACTATAAATATACAAAATCAACGACATCACACTGTAATGGAGCAAAGTGTGAGTTCTTAACTGTGTTTGTCTGTCCGAAAAAAAAATTAAAGCTCACTTTTTGAGCGCATAACCTTTCTGAAACTTACATTTTCATTTAAATATATTGCTTTTGTGTATGTTTACACATCAGGAAAAAAATGTGGGAAACATTACAACCGGTTTAGGATGGCCCCATTTGCAACACGTTTACGACGTGATGAGGTCTCCAGAGTATTGCACAAAAAACTTCATTTATGACGTAACTTCCAACATGACAGCAGTTTTGGTTTAAAGGGGATGGAATCGATCCACGCTGGACGATGCGTTGCCGACTTGCCCTGTCGATTCCTTTATTGATCACAACCACGATGCTCGCCATGGAAGGTTGCGATTCTTTCCTTCTGACCCCCAAAATCTGGACAGCACCAACTTATCCTGAGTGCAAGGGAGAGTGGACGTGAGTATTGCCTTATAAATCAGCATTGTTTGTCTATTTCAGCACATTTTTGCTTTAAACAAGAACAATGTGACGTGTATTTGTTCTGTATATTCGCAGACCTTTGACACATTTTCCTGGAAAAGTCCTCGGCAAGAGACCTTGTTTTAATTTAATTTGCATTTCCCTCCGGCGCTTCGTTTGGTAGATCGAGTGGGACGGACAGACAAACAGATGCGAATGATACCCATAGAGATGTATTTCATTTCCCCCAGAAAGACACTCAGCAACGTGTAGCTACAGACAAAAGTTATTCCTATACTACCCTTGCCTATGATATTTCCCCTTTTATCCCATTCTCATTCTCCCTTGTTGTGCTATATATGTTCACGAGCTCCCAATGCACACGTCGCTCATCTCCGTGTACATAATCGACGTAATGGTAACAAACATTGCCTGTACGACGCCAAAGTGCGTCGTTACCTAACAAGTGACTCAACATCTCAACACTCCCTGTGTAGGAGTCTGTGCGTGGGACCAAGGCGCGGATCAGCCGAGAGTTTGAGCGCAGGAGGGAGCGGCTGAGAGAGGAGGAGAGGGAGGTGCTGGAACACGTGGACGAGGAGGGCCGCTCCGTGCTGTCCCGCATCCAGGCGGACATCGCTCGCTACGAGAGCAGAGCACGGGACCTGGAGCAGGAGATCAACCAGTTGCTCGCCGCCCTCACCATAAAGGATCCGCTCTCCTTCCTCCTGCAGGTGGCACCACCTCCATTCACTCGCCCTGGTGGCTCGGAGATGTTTACTACCTCGCCTGTTAAGTCGGAGGACGTGGGTTCGATGCCAACCCTGACGTCTGCGGTATATTTGGAGTTTGCATGTATCTCTCCCCCTTGTCGTGTGGATTTTTCTCCGGGTCTTCTGGGTTTTCCCTCCACATTTAGAATCATGCATTTAGATAATTTGGCTGTGATACAGTTTCATACGATAAGCCACTTTGTTAAATTTTCATTTGTGGCAAGGTTGCTTTTGAAAAAGTGCCTTACGTGGTAAAATAAAAAAAATAGTTTATACTCACAGTCTTGGTTTATTAGAAGAGGGTTTATCTACAACCAGGAGAGGCGCACCACCCTGTGAGACGTTTACATTGTTGGCAATCTTATTTCAGTGTTTTATGCTCTGGGAGGAAGCGGTGGTGTCTGAAATAGAAGCACGTTTGCTTCCGTGTGACATTCAGTCCTGGACTTGTCCAGTACAACATCGCCATCTTCCTCGCCTGCTATGCAGGAGGTCATGGGTTTGACCCCGACCCGGATGATGCCTGCTGATGTATATTTAGAGTTTGCGTTTTTCTTCTCTCTCCCTCCATGGTGGCGTAGATTTTTCTCTGGGTTGT
Source organism: Entosphenus tridentatus (assembly GCA_014621495.2). NCBI lineage: Eukaryota > Metazoa > Chordata > Hyperoartia > Petromyzontiformes > Petromyzontidae > Entosphenus > Entosphenus tridentatus. The sequence continues at coordinate 1,473,456 of CM025637.2, forward strand.
CCAGTTTATCCCCTCAACGTTTCGAATCAACATCACGTGTTTAAAGTATTAGGCAGCTGCTATAAATTTCCGCTTGATAAGCCCCTTTATTGAGCTGTCATTTGTGGCCAAGTTCCTTCTGAAAAAGAGCGACATAGCTGAGTCGGCCTTACCTGGTAACATTTTTAAGAAGTTAATTTTATTTAGAGTTGAACACACGAGTTGTTGCGCGTTATTAAACCACTCGTGTAGGTGTTGGACCAGGCCTGTAAAGAGCGGTTTTGTCATTTTTAGACATCCGTTTGTGTCCAGTTAAATTAACCATGTTTTTCACCATTCTCTGTGTGCAGGTATTTGCTAATTCCCTGATGTCGCACTCCACTGTAAATAGCAGGCGACTTTGTGGAGGTGGTGCATCTGTTTAGGATGTCAATGTTAATGTGAAATGCGGGTTTGTGTTTTTCAGGATCCCGTGCATGACAGTCTCAGGTCAGTAACAACCCAGACTCAAACTCGAGCTCTGTTTGCCACCTGGTGGACAAATCAGCAAACGGTCGTGATGTGTTTCCTAATTAACCCAATTGTATGGAGTCGTGTCCCATATGGTCTTCGGGTTATGCACGTAATTTGTTCCTGAGACTCGTTCATAAGTCGAATGGTTCATAAGTCGGAAAACAATAATGCACCGTACTTAAATGCCGACATGGTTATAAAATGTGTTAGGGTTCAACAAAGAGTGAAGCATTGTTAAACTCATAATTAAGAAAAAATGTTGCACATTTGCATCTAACACTGTAAAAAAAAATACCGTATAGTAAATTAAACATTAAATACATTAACAAATAGAAAAACAAAATCACTTACATTGATGCTAGCCTGCAGTCGGAAGGTTGGCAATTAGTCAGCACAACAAACGGGGCATGCATGCACACACATCAACAAAGACACCCCAACGACAACAATCCCCCATGTAGCCTTATCAGGCGGTTTGCAGCAAGTACTCTCAGCGAGCAGTGCCTAAGATGGCCGCCACTGTGGCAGACGAGGGGGTGGGTGGCCAGCATCACGGCCCGCTGCTTTTGTCGCCCCGGTGGCAACGTTTATGCACCACACCAGGTAATGGTGTTTGCTAATTCCCTGATTTCGCACTCCACGGGTATTGGTGTGGTGCGTGAACAAGAATCTAACTCGGGTCACCGCTTTCGTAGCGCAGTGCACTCACCGCTACACTACCGCTCCCCACACCAATACCCGCCATTTGCAACCAAGTGACGGAGACATCACCACAGCACCTGTACCAGGCCAGGAGCACTTTGAGGCCACGTGAAATGTCAAAGGTTGGCTGACAGGAGGTCTCGGGACAGACCCAGGTGCCATGGTTTGGCTTTGACTGAGATGACTGGTAGATGCAACAGCTGTACTCCCCACACTTATACACACACACACAATGTCCGTACACATGCAAACACTCCCACCACGAGGCCGACTCATTACATCTCGCTCCTCTGAACAAAATAGTTCTGATTTTCAGTTTGCAACTGCGAGTTTGCATTTTAAGTCAAAGTAATTTTTTTATTTAATGGAAGCTGGTTTGTAAGTATGGGCGTTCGTATTTCGAGGGCTGTCTGTATTGTCCATTTGTAGAGAGACATGGACCCTCATTAGACTGAGTGTCACATGCTCTGAATGTAGAGATACATGAACCCTGATTAGACTCTGTATGTGCCCGTGCTATGAGTGCAGAAGGAGCTCCGTCTCTCAGAAGACTCAAGATGACCCAGCCCCTGTCTCCAGCCGCCTGAACCTCGCAAAAGTCATCTCAGTGGGAGGCGTCCAAACGAATCTCCTGGCTGCTGTGTGTAAGTCTCTCTGCTTCACTCATAGCTGCAGCCCCATTCGCTACAAACACAAGATCAGCAACACGAGGCGGGCCTGTGTCGTGTGTTAAAGCCAGGCGAGAGTGCACAGGCACTTGCCAACTTGGGAGGGGCAGACATGAGGTGGATTCTGCAATAAACGCGGTCACCGAGGTGATAACAAAGAGAGCCTCAGTGTATCAAGAGGTATATCACACAGCGGGCAGAATATTGCTTGAGAGCAGCATGGTGGCCGTCTAAGCCAGGGGTCGGTAGCCAAATAACAATAAGATAAATTTGATTGAATCCAGTATATAAAAAAGACAACTCTATATTTAAAAAGCCACAACAATGCATGAGGTGAACAAGAGACGGTGGTGACCTTGATAAATAACATCACAAAGCGGTCCCTTAAGGAGAGCAGCAGGTTACAGACCGCTGGTTTAGGGAGATCAATCGCTGTGCAGAGTCTCTGCGTTGAATGTCGACGACGCTGACCGTAGGGCACCCTCAGGCGGGCACCCGTTCTGTCACGCGGGGTGGAGTGGGGAGCAGAGGGAGGTGACGGTGCTGGCTGCCGATGTGGACTCAGGGCTGATGTGAGCCCAACACGTTGCTCCCTGCAGATGTTCTAAACAAGGTACTGTTATAAGAATATATTTGATCCTTTCTGGCAATAAAACAGTTGTGTTAAGATGTTAAAACACCAAACTGAAACTTTTACAAGGAATTATGTCTGCATTAACCACATACACTGGTCGTGAACATGCAAACAAAAAAACCTGTTCATATATTTTGATACTGGCAAGGGAGGTCCCATGATATAGCTGCTCACCGCGAGCTCTCAATGTCCTGATAGTGGGGCATTGTCCTTATGCTGTTTGCCTTTTGGGCGTTGTCCTCTGGTCTAACGCTGTTTGAGGCTAGGCTCTAAAGAAATCTGTCTCTGGTGTGGACCAATCAGTTTCAAAGACAATGCATCATATACTTTCAGAGCATTTTATTGCATGTTCACCACAAATGTAGCTAATTTAGACATGATTCATTGCAAAAGGTTTCAGTTTGGTGTTTTAACATCTTAACACAACTGTTTAATTGCCAGAAAGGGTAAACCCTATTCTTATATTTTGATACTGGCAAGGGAGGTTCCATGAAGGTAGAGCGATTATTGTAGGGGCACAACTCTCACAGAGCAGAGTGTGCGGAGTCAGAGAAAACTGGGATTAAACAACTGAAATATAAACAAGGGCGGGGTGGAGACTGAATGCCATTGAATATGCATCACCCAGGCAGCCTTCACAGCCAGTAATTATTATAACCTTTCCGAATTCAAGACGTGCATTAATTATCCATTGCAACTCTAAATGGGCTATTTATTCCTAGATGCTGGAAACATCATACTTAAAATGATGCCCAGAGCTTAAAGAGTGGGCGCCACAGTGGCGAGATGTTTACTACCTCGCCTGACAGACAGGAGGTCGTGGGTTCGATTCCAACCCTTCCAATCCCTGCTGTATATTCGGAGTCTGCATCTCTCTCTCCTCGTGGTGGTGGCATGAGTTTTTCTCTGGGTCCTCCGGTTTTCCCTCTACATTTGAAATCAACATCACACGCTTAGAGCATGATAAACCTTCTCGTTGAGCTGTCATTTGTGGCCAGGACACTGAGAAAAATGAAGAACTACAGTGAGGGAAATAGTATTTGTTCCCCTGCTGATTTTTTACGTTTGCCCACTGACAAAGAAATGATCAGTCTATAATTTTAATGGTATGTTTATTTAAACAATGAGGGAAATAAGTATTTGACCCCTCTGCAAAACATGACTTAGTACTTGGTGGAAAACCCCTTGTTGGCAATCACAGAGGTCAGACGTTTCTTGTAGTTGGCCACCAGGTTTGCACACATCTCAGGAGGGATTTTGTCCCACTCCTCTTTGCAGATCTTCTCCAAGTCATTAAGGTTTCGAGGCTGACGTTTGGCAACTCAAACCTTCAGCTCCTTCCACAGATTTTCTATGGGATTAAGGTCTGGAGACTGGCTAGGCCACTCCAGGACCTTAATGTTCTTTTTTTTGAGCCACTCCTTTGTTGCCTTGGCCGTGTGTTTTGGGTCATTGTCATGCTGGAATACCCATCCACGACGCATTTTCAATGCCCTGGATGAGGGGAGGAGGTTCTCACCCAAGATTTGATGGTACATGGCCCTGTCCATCGTCCCTTTGATGCGGTGAAGTTGTCCTGTCCCCTTAGAAGAAAAAACACCCCAAAAGCATAATGTTTCCACCTCCATGTTTGACGGTGGGGATGGTGTTCTTGGGGTCATAAGCAGCATTCCTCCTCCTCCAAACACGGCGAGTTGAGTTGATGCCATAGAGCTCCATTTTGGTCTCATCTGACACAATACTTTCACCCAGTTGTCCTTTGAATCATTCAGATGTTCATTGGCAAACTTCAGACGGGCATGTATATGTGTTTTCTTGAGCAGGGGGACCTTGCGGGCGCTGCAGGATTTCAGTCCTTCACGGCGTAGTGTGTTACTAACTGTTTTCTTGGAGACTATGGTCCCAGCTGCCTTGGGATCATTGAATAGATCCTCCCGTGTAGTTCTGGGCTGATTCCTCACCATTCTCATGATCATTGCAACTCCACGAGGTGAGATCTTGCATGGAGCCCCAGGCCGAGGGAGATTGACAGTTCATTTGTGTTTCTTCCATTTGCGAATAATCACACCAACTGTTGTCACCTTCTCACCAAGCTGCTTGGCGATGGTCTTGTAGCCCATTCCAGCCCTGTGTAGGTCTACAATCTTGTCCCTGACATCCTTGGAGAGCTCGTTGGTTTTGGCCATGGTGGAGAGTTTGGAATCTGATTGATTGATTGCTTCTGTGAACAGGTGTCTTTTATACAGGTAACGAGCTGAGATTAGGAGCACTCCCTTTAAAAGTGTGCTCCTAATTTCAGCTCATCACCTGTATAAAAGACACCTGGGAGCCAGAAATATGTCTGATTGAGAGGGGCTCAAGTACTTATTTCCCTCATTATAATGCGAATCAATTTATAAATTTTTAACATGCGTTTTTCTGGATTTTTTGTTGTTGTTATTCTGTCTCTCACTGTTCAAATAAACCTACCATTAAAATTATAGACTGATCATTTATTTGTCAGTGGGCAAACGTACAAAATCAGCAGGGGATCAAATACTTTTTTCCCTCACTGTAAATAGCTCAGTGGGCCTTACCTGGTAAAATAAAAAATATTTGAAAGTTGTTTTGATTAATTTACAAAATGATGCTCAGAGACCCACAATGCAGCAGAGCTGTAAGGAGCTGTAGGAGTATGACATCAAGAGCACGTGTGACTAGACTCCGTGTACTCACACATCAAGATGGTGAAGTGCACGCTCCAATACAAGTGTAATGGGTTCCGGAGACACTTGTAGAGGTAACTTCTTTATTACAATACAACACTCCAACAGTCCTGATACTCTGTTACAGCCTAGGTACACAGCCTAGGTACACAGCCTAGATACACTACTCTGGCTATGCTCTGGGGTCCTCCAGCTACAATTACCCTAGGGGAGGCTAATTGACCCGACCGAGCCAAGGTGCGGGTCTGGACTCTGGCTTCCTCGGAACTCGCCCTTACAAGGACGTAGAGCCAGGAGTCCTAGAGTCCCACCATTGGCCCTCACAGCATTTCGGCCCTTACAAGGACAAGCAGGACGAGGGGGTCCAGGGTCCTAAGCTGGCTGGCTGGCGGGTCTTGGGTCTTGAGCTGCGACTGGCCCCGATCGGCCAGGGAGCTGCCCTTTTATGCCTTGTCCCCAACGCGGGGTGGGGTTGTGTGCGCCCCCAGATATCCCACAGAGCACACACAGCCCGCCCGTTGGTGGCGCCAAGGTGCTTAAGCATCTGGGTTGCCTGGGATCTTAGCGCCTGGCAACGAGGCTTATCTGTCTAGGATCCCAGAGCCCCCAGCAGCCCCTCCCCTTTTGGGCTGGCACAGTGGCCCCTCTTATGGCACTACACAAGCACTGTTGTATACACCACAGTAGAGAGGTAGATGTTAACTACCTCGCCTGGTATACAGAAGGTCGTCGGCTCAATCCCCACCCTAATGCTCGCTGTGTATATGAAGTTTGCATGTTCTCTCCATGGTTGAGTGGATTTTTCTCCTGATCCACGAGGTTTTCCGTCCACATTTAGAAAAATGTGTTTAGAGTTAGTTATTGTGTACGTGTACTAGTCATGTATGTGTATGCAAATACTAACGAATATTAGTATATTTACACAAATTCTAACGAATATTCGTATATGTCTTTAGGTGCCTAAAGCAACTCGGAGGCAGATCTTCAGTAAGGGCTTGCGCCAGATGTTTATTAAGGGCTTACGCCAGTGATTGTAAAGGAATTAACACTCGTCCCCAGGGGTAGGGGTTCTATGCTCGGTCCTTCACCCGGACCCACACTCTGTCTGCTCTATTGCTCGGCTAGCTTCCCGGGCTCTCTCCTCTACATCGGCCGAAGGATCAGCCAACATCGACTGACCGAGGAGAGCAGCCGCTCATATTGCTAATGCCGGCTTCTCTCCAGACTCCGTGAGCCCTACCCCTGGTTCACTCTTCACCCGTTCACGTTCCCGGACTCCCACAATAACCCCGCTTGCATCCTGGGCTCCAGCTTAAGTACCCCAGGGAGACATGACGTCATTGCCCCGCCCACTCCGCATGACATCACTTCCCATGACATCGTACCGGAATGTGAGCGTAATGTAATGTCCCTGACAACTCCTCTACATTACCCCCCCCCCCCCCCCGTGAAATAAAAATCAGCCGACCCGGCTGTAACCAATACGAAAGCAGAGCCTGGCAACCCGGACAGGAAGACATAACAACACTGATAGAATGCATGTGAAATGTATGTGAAGGCGGGACCGATTGCAAGAACATGAACCCAACATTAGGGCAGCACAGCAACAAAAATAAAGTTTTAAGGCCTTCATTACACGGCAACGTATAACTGGGCGATGAAGGCTGGAGGCCGATGAAAACGGCCACACTGGCCATCACCGGAGCCGCATGCCCCTCGAGCGTGTATGCGCTGCAGGCCCGCTCCCTCATGCGGAAGTGGGGATGAATCCACGAGGCTAGATAGCACATATCATTTGAGCCAGGATGCGTGCACTATCCATTGCCGGCGACTGAACCGAATCCGAACACATTGCGGCTGACAGACTTCCACGACCTCAACAGGGCCCTGCCAAGGGCGATGCAATTTGGGAGATGTGCCAACTGGTACCTGGGGACAGTGTAGCCAAGCCTTCTGGCCCCTTTCCCAAGGGAGGCCGGCAGCTTGATGTCTGGGCAGGCGCTTGTTAGCCGCCTGTCGGTTGGTCGAATTGTCAACAGCCGCCTGCCGTGCCTCGCGCAGCCGGTCGAGCGCGACCCTCATTGGAGTGGGCACTGACGACCCCTTTTTGGAAGACCCGCCATCCATCTGGACGTGCATTTGGGGCTCTGGTTCGCTTGCATACATTAAATAAAAAGGCAAGAACCCCGTTGAGGCATGAGGAGCCAACCTATATGCGGCCAAAACACCCAGAATAAACAGGTCCCAGTCCGATTGGGACGTATTCACGTGGTGGCACAGCATGGACGCGAGGGTGCGTTTCAATCACTATACCATCCCGTCGGACTGAGTGGTGGTAGGGCGAGATGTGGATTTTCTTGGTGCCAAGGAGGTCTCACACCTCCCTGAGCAACTGAGAAGAAAAATTCTACCCTTTGTCAGTTAACAATTGTTCAGGCGCACCCTTGTCCAGAGCGTACCCTTGGACAAACGACTCGGTGATGGAAGAGGCCGATTGGTCCACCAGAGGCCATGCCACAGGCCAACGTGTGATGTACTCGACTCCCTCCAAGAGGTACCTATGGCCCCGTTGTGATGCTGGGAATGGGCCCAAAATGTTAAGTGCCACGAGCTCATTGACACGAGAAACCCGAATGGACTGCAGCGGGGTCCGATCCTGGCCAAGTGGGGCCTTCATTTCAAAATCAGTGCCACATCATTCTCCACACCCGGCCAGTTGTAGTCCCGTTTAAGGGTCAACAAGGTCTTATTGTAGCCAAGGTGCATACGTTTTTCGTGAATGGCTCGGGTTAATTTACCTCGCAGGCCAGTGGGTACAACCACACAATAACGTTCCAATTGGGCATCCCAGCGCATGAGGAGGCCGTCATGTACGGCAATCACTGGGGCAGCCGACGGAGCTGAGCTCTGGGCATTCGGCCCAACATGGCGTCATAGCCTCAGCAGAAAGGAATCCTCCATCTGCAACTTGGACCATACCTCTTGGGGGAGTCCCAGGCCAAAATCAACAGGCAACGCCACACCCGGAGGGGAGGCCGCTTCAGCCGATGCAACCAACTGGGCTGCGGTGTCCACTGGGGCCTGGCAGCGGCTAGAACCGAGGGCACAAGCGCACCCGCCCTCTGTAGGCAACCTGGAAAGCCCATCCGCATTTCCGTGCTGTGTACCCTTCCTGTGGATAACATCAAAGGGGTAGTCTTGGAGCACCTCGTGCCAGCAGGACAGCTGACCCGAGGGCTGGTCAATCCCCAGCGAATATTGCAGGGCCACATGGTCGGTCCGGACGGTAAACCGCCTGCCATACAAATAGGGCCTGTACAGCTGCACGAAGAATACTATGGCCAGCAGCTCCCTACGGGTCACACAATACCGCTGTTCAGTGGGGGACAAAACGTGGCTGCCATAGGCCACCACCCTCTCAACTCTGTCGACCACCTGAGCCAGGACTGCCCCAATACCTGTGTCACTGGCATCGGTGTTGAGGAGGAATGGTTTAGAAAAATCCGGGTACCCCAAGGGCGACGCATCCGCCAAGGACGTGCGAAGCACTACAAAAGTGGCTTCCTTCACGCCCCAGCTAAACATTTGACCTTTGGCAGAGAGTGCATGCGGTGGCTTCGCTATCATCGCAAAATCGCAGACAAACCGACGATAGTACGATGCGAAGCCGACAAAGCTACGCACCTCAGCGACAGATGTGGGAGTTGGCCACGTCCGGACACAAGCAGTATTTTCCGGATCCGTGGTGACACCTGACGCACTAACAATGTGTCCCAAATACTTCACCGATGGTTGTAACAAATTACATTTCTGGGGTTTAAATTTAAAGCCCGCAGCACGCACTTTGACGAACACTGACTCAAGACATTGCAAGTGCTCATCAAACGTACGGCCGAAAACAATAACGTCGTCCAAGTAAATTAAACAAGACTCCCACTGCAGCCCCGCCAAGACCATCTTCATGAGACGCTGGACGGTGGCCGGGGCCAAATGGAGACCCATAGGAAGCCGATTGAATTGGAACAGCCCCTGGGGTGTGCGGAAGGCTGTCTTGGGTCTAGAGGCCTCGTCCAGTGGCAACTGCCAGAAGCCTGAGAGCAAATCTAGAGTAAAAAAGAAAACGCACCCGGGAGGACGTCCAGGGAATCATCCATGCGAGGAAATGCATATGCATCAGCCACTGAGATCTTGTTTAATTTTCAGAAATCGACGCAAAACCAGAGTCCCATCCATTTTCTTGACTAGCACAATGGGGGCACCCCAAGGGCTAGTGGATGGGGAGATAATGTCCGCTGCCAACATCTCGACGACGGCCAAGTGGACATGCTCTTTTTTCTGCTGGGTTGAAGCGGTGCGAATTTAGCCGAATAGGGGGCGATTTCCCTGTGTCTATGTGATATTCCAGCAGAGTCGTGCGACCAAGATATAATTTACTCTGACTAACACATCGGTGAACCTCTCAATGAGTTTTTGAAGCCGCTGGTGCTCCTCGGGGGATAACGAGGCATTCTTGTTACACAGCGCATCTATCCATGATGTGTCGGTCCTCCCCGCATGCATCACGCCCGCCACAATCCCTCCAGCTGGTCTAGTGTCATCAGGTGGAGAAGCTAGGGTTGCGTGCACCAAAACGGCGCCTGCCGCAATTGCCATTGGCAAGGGTCCTGAATTCAGGACCTGCAAGAAGGGATCCTGGTCCTCTGACACTGCCATCAGGGCACCCACCACACAGGGCGTCCTCGAAGTAGTTTGAGGGAGATAACAGGATGCCCGTCTCGGGAGAATGCAAATTCAGGGGCCTGTGCAACCTCAGAGGTATCAGCTTTTGTGACCCAGGTGGAATGGTCACAGACTTCTTCGTCAAAGCTCATACACTGGTGGCTAGGGGGGACAAGAAAGTGGGAGACTGCAAGAAATGCAGCCGTCGGCCCGATGGAATCTCCACACAGCCTTGGTCCACGAAAATATCGCCAGAAAAGAGCTGCGGTAGGCGAGCGGTGTTTCCGCTTCCTGCCGCCTCTGCATTGAAAACTTGAGGCGCATGCTTGAAGGCGGCTCAAAGATCACGGCCATCTGGGCATACGCGTCTTGCAGCGTCGCCCTGTCAGCAGCCCTGGTGTCCAGTGATGTGGGTAGCACTTCATGGGCCATCCAACCGACGCATACGCTGCATCAAACCGGTCCCGACTCGGAGGCAAGTTTCCAGGTAAGAGCTTGCGCCGGTTTATTAGCACAAGGGAGCAATGACTGCACCAGAGGTAGGTGCCCCTACACTGGGTCCTTCACAGGGACCTCGGTCTCTCTCTGCTGCTAGCCCAGCTATCTCTCGCTCTCTCACTCGATTCGGGATGGAGGCTTAAGGTTAACACCACCCGACCGAGGAGAGCAGCGCCCCACCTAAACCTAGCTGGCTCTTGCAGACTTCTCCCAGCCTAACCCCTGGCTATCTCTTCTTTTTAACCTCTCTCCATCCCGGACTTCCACAACGACCCCCCTTTCATCACGGTCCCCCCCTTAAGTACTCCCAGGTGACATGACGTCCTCGCACATCACCTCGCGTATGACGTCATGTCTCCATACTACTCCTCTACATGTGTACACTAAAACTGGTAGGAACCACCTGGTTCCACTAGCCCACAGGGGATTATTGTGTTCTTCCGGCGGTGGTTGGGTGGGGAGGGTGGGGAGGGGGGCTGGGTTGGGAGGGGAGGGTGGGGAGGGGCTGGGTGGGGAAGGTGGGGTTGGGTGGGGGCTGGGAGGGGTGGGGCTGGGTGGGGAGGGGCTGGTCACCCCGTGGTGCCCTTATAAAACTCAACGTTTAACCTTCTCACGCCGGCTTGTGCCCGTCCTCACAGTTGGCCATATTTGCGGAATACACCACGCTGTCATTGATTTTGGCCATTGACCGAGCAACCCAACGTTCCTACCAGCTCGCTCTGCAGGAATGTGTTACTAATGAATACCCATCCTGTATGCATTTGTTATACACGTGATGATCACAGATTTACGTATCAACTTACCACGTAGTGCGGTATGACAACAACAATACAACAGACAAGAGAACACCAGCATGTGTGTGTACACGCCACGTGTGTGTGTATGTACACGCGTCGCCGTGACCGCTGTGCCGGCGTTGTCGCTGTCCTCACCACAGATGGACGCTCACCGGCTCTGGACAAAAACTCAGCCCACGACTACCTTCAGATTTCCTCGGATCTCAGGACGGTGACGTGGAGTGGTGTCTCCCAGGGTCGCCCCCATCACTCACACCGCTTTGATGTATATTACCAAGTCATGTGCTATGATAGCTTTTCGTCGGGTCAGCACTACTGGGAGGTGGATGTGGGGAGCGCGGGGCGGTGTCGAGTTGGAGTCGCGTACAGGACGATTCCGCGGAGAGGGCGTGGTGATGAGTGCAGCCTGGGAGGGAGTGACGTCTCCTGGTGTCTACGGAAAGATGGCGACAGCTTCTCAGTGGTGCATGGTGGGGTAGAGACCTCACTGTCGGTGCCGGAGCCTCCGCGGAGAGTCGGGGTTCATCTGGACTGGGACGCGGGGCTGCTGTCGTTTTACAGCGCCGACTCCATGACGCCGTTGCACTCGTTTCATGAAACCTTCGCTCAGCCCCTACATCCTGGGCTGGCCGTGGGGTGGAGGGGGTGGTATGGTAAAGTTGGTGCCTCAGTGAGGATCGTGGATCTGAGTGGTGCGTCCTGAGAGAGGTGAATGTGAACAGCGCAGAGGGCAGACGCCACGACTCACGATGCTCGCCACCTTCGTGTTGTGTTGGTGGATCACTACCAACACAGCAACCATCACCAGAATCACCACAACCACCACAACAACCATCACCACAACCACAACAACCATCAAAACAATCACCACCACAACAACAATCATCACAACAACAATAATCACAACAACAATCACCAACACAACAATCACTAACACAACAACCACCACTACCACAACCATCACGACAGCAACCACAACAACCACTACAATCACCACCACAACCACCACAACCAACACAACCACCACCAGAACGACAACCAACACAACCACCACAACAACCACCACCACAACCACGAGAACCACCACAACTACGACAACCACCACAACAACCACAATAACCACCACGACAACCACCACAACAACCACCACAACAACCACCACCACACCCATCACCATCACAACCACAAGAACCCCCACAACAACAACCACCACAACCACCACCACAACCACCAAAACCAACACCGCCACAACCACCACCACAACCACCACAACCACCACCACAACAATTACTAAAACCACTACCACCACACCAACCACCACAACAACCACCACCAAACCCATCACCATCACAACAACAATCACCACCACAACAACAATCATCACAAAACAATAATCACCACAACAATCACTAACACAACAACCACCACTACAACAATCACCACTACAACAACAACCACTACCACAACCATCACCACAGCAACCAC
>CM025637.2:1486165-1497649 GCA_014621495.2 Entosphenus tridentatus
CGCCACAACCACCACCACAAACACCACAAAAATCACCACAATTACTAAAACCACTACCACCACACCAACCACCACAACAACCACCACCACACCCATCACTATCACAATCACAACCACCACCACGACAACAACAACATCTACCAACACAACAACAACAACATCCAGCACAACCACCAGCACAACCACAACAACCACCACAATCACTACAACAACCACCATCACAACCACCACAACAACCACCACAACCACCAAAACAACCACCACAACCACAACATCCACAACCAAGAGAACAACTACCACAACTACCACAACTACCACAACCACCACCACAACCACCACCACAACCACCAAAACAACCGCCACAACAACCACCACAACACCCATCACCCCCACAACCAAAACAACCACCACAACCACCACCACAACAACCACCACGACAACAACCACATCTACCAACACAACAACCACCACCACAACATCCACTGCAACCACCACCTCAACATCCACCACCACAACCAAGAGAACAACCACAACAACCACCAACACAACAACCGCCACAACAACCACCACCACACCCATCACCACCACACCCATCACCACCACAACCACAATAACCACAACCACTACCACCACCTCAACAACCACCACCACCACCACACAAACCACCACCACAACCATCACGACAACCACAACCACCACCACAACCACTACTACAACCACCACAACAACCACCACAACCGCCATCACCACAGCAATCACCACAACCACCACCACCACCACAACTACCACCACAACCACCACCACCACCACCACCACCACAACTACCACCACAACCACCACAACCATCACAACCACCGCAAAAACCACCTACACCACCAAAACCACCACCACAATTACCACGTCCACCACCACCACCACCACAACAACCACCACAACCACCATCACAACAACCACCACGACCAAGACCACCACAACAACCACCACAACAACCACCACAACCACCACAACAATCACCACAACCATCACCGCAACTACCACCACAACCACCACTATAACCACAACAACCACCACAACAACCACCACAACAACCACAACAACCAACACAACCACCACCATAACCACCACAACATCCACCACAACTACCACCTCAACAACCACCACAACCACTACAAAAACCACCACAACAACCACCACAACAACCACCACAACAACAACCACCATAACCACTACAACATCCACCACCACACCCATCACCACCACAACAACTACCACAAACACCACCACAACCACCACAACAACCACCACAACAACCACCACCACACCCATCACCACCACAACAACCACCATAACCAACACCACAACCACCACTACAACTACCTACAATAACCACCACAACCGCTACCACCACAACTACTTCCACAACAACTACCTCAACAACCACCACAACAACCACCACAACAACAACCACCACAACCAACCCCACCACAACCACCACCACGACAACCACCACCACTACAACCACAACAACCACCACAACAACCACCACAACTACTTCCACAATAACCACCTCAACTACCACCAAAACAACCACCACCAACAAAACCACCACCACAACCATCACGACAACCACCACCACAACCACCACTACAACAACCACCACAACCACCACCACAACCACCACAACCAACACCACAACCACCACAACAACCACCACCACACCCACCACCACCACTACCACCACCACAACCACCACAATCACCACAACCACCACTACAACTACCTAAAATAACGACCACAACCGCTACCACCACCACAGGAACCATCACAACCACCACAACCACCACCACAACCACCACCTCAACTACCACCACAAAAACCACAACCACCACCATCACAACCTCAACAATAACCACATCCACCTCCCAAACCACAACCAAAACCACCACTACCACAATTACCACATCCACTACCACAACAACCACCACAAACACCATCACAACAACCACCACCACTCGTAAACTTCACACAGTGACAGGGACTGGGAACTAACAGTAAAAGTCGTCCCCAGGCTTTTTGTCAACACGTCGCACAGAAATTCCGGCTATGGCCAACAATCATTAAGATATTTAGTCACTAATACATATTATATTTGTACATATTCACTGTATATTAATGTTTTGCTTAGATGCTTATATTTATGTATTAATTTTAATTTATATATCAATATATTTCGAAATATATATTTTTAGTTGCATATAAATATGTAAATATATTTATATTTTGTTACGTATTTATATAATTTTATATATTTTTTAATAAAGATGCGTATGTTTACGTATTAATATTAATTTATATTTAAATATATTTCGAAACATATACATATAAATTTACATTCATAATAAAAATATAACGATTTGAATATATAACTAAATATGAAAGTATAAACATTTATTTAAATGTAAATACATGTATATATATGTTTATATATAAATATACCTATAAATATCTATTCATAGGTATATTTGAAATATATTTTTATTTAGACACATTTATCCATAAATTAATATTTACATAAAACGTAACAAAATATTTGTTTTTAATATGGAAAAAATATATACGTGTGTATATATTTAGAAATAAATGTTTGTCGTAGTGCGATGACCAGCACACGGTGTGGTAGTGGTAGTAGCTAGACGCCGCCACGTGACGCACCGTGGTGCTGGTGCGATGTTGCTCCATTGGCACCGCTTGGGGCTGGGTAAAAAAAAAACACATAAATGGGGGGGACGGTGATGAATAATTTTTGGGTAATGCAGAATTTATGGATGGGGACTTCATGGCAACTGAGAACGTTAATAAGCAATGGAGCGTGTACATTGGAGGTGATAAAATATTTTAATTAACAAATAATTATATAGTTTAGCACGTAGGTTTTCGCGACCAATATCCATAATAGAGGTTTTTGGGTTAGAGCGACAACTAGTAAGGGTTGTCACGTAAACAGAACATGCCAATTCGTCACTAGTACACCGGTGTGTTGGAGAGCCAAGCTACAACATTTACAATCTGAGTACGACGTTTCGCCAGTAATTACAACTAGCTTCATCAGGCGACAGCCAGATTTGTGAAGTCTTACTGTTTCGTTCCTTATATAGAGGCGTATATGTGTTGGCCACCCTTCTGCGCTCTTGCACAATGTGGGGGGGGGGGGGGTTACTGAGGCAACGTTTGTGCATTATGCGAGCCTTTGGTACTTCTCCTTCCTGTTTTTTGTGTTTATTAAAATACCCCACCAACGGTAATCTATATTGAAGTACGCTGCCCTTTGTAGGCATGCATTTAAATAATGTATTATTTGATGATTCGCTTCCACGCAGCACTAAGACGGGAGCTATCCAAACGGTTAAAGTTAGTTTGATTTATTTCAATTTCGATAGATTATCTAATTAATCTTGGCTAGTAGTCGCTAGTTTTGCACAAAACTTCAACATTATCAAAATCAATTGAGTGTCCGTGTTGGCACGCGTGCCAACAGGGACACGCGTGCCAACAAGGATACTCCGCCAATGATTTTGTCTTCAACGTTGCTTCATTTGCTGCTTTTTTTGGGCGCCAAACGTGTAAATACAATTAACGAGCGTTGATGACTTTGTCATTGAAATTCTGAGGTAAATTAGAATCAGAAAAGGGTTCATTCGCCATGAAAGTTCGCAGAGACAAGGAATTTACTTTGGCAGGAAGGTGCATACATTCAACATATAGGAATCTTAAATATTAAAT
Organism: Entosphenus tridentatus; assembly: GCA_014621495.2. Classification (NCBI taxonomy): domain Eukaryota; kingdom Metazoa; phylum Chordata; class Hyperoartia; order Petromyzontiformes; family Petromyzontidae; genus Entosphenus; species Entosphenus tridentatus. The sequence goes on from CM025637.2 coordinate 1,489,946, forward strand.
AAGTGGTGTACAAGTCTAACTATACTAAAGGTACAAAAGTCTAACTAATACTAAGTGGCTAAAGTATGTAAAAAATAATAATAAAATAAAATAAAAAAGATAAAATAGCTATAATATACAATATAAAAATACAAATAGAGTAACATAGTGCACATATGGCAAGGTGTTATTGTGCAGATACAATGTTAAAGTCAGTGTGAGCCTTTGGCCTTGTTGAAGAGGCCAGCAGCAGATGGGATGAAACTGTTTTTGTGGCGTGAGGTTTTGGTTCTGATGGACCTCAGCCTTCTGCCAGAGGGGAGTAGCTGGAACAGAGAGTGTCCAGGGTGAGAGGAGTCGGCCACAATCTTCCTCGCTCGCCTCGGGGTCCTCGAGGTGTGCAGGTCCTCGAGGGTAGGCAGATTGCAGCCAATCACCTTCTCAGTAGTGCAGATGATATGCTGCAGTCTGTTCTTGTCCTTGGCAGTGGCAGGAGCGTACCAGATGGTGATGGAGGAGGTGAGGATGGACTCAATGATGGCTGTGTAGAAGTGCACCATCATTGTCTTTGGCAGGTCGAATTTCTTCAGCTGCCGTAGGAGGTACATCCTCTGTTGTGCTCTCTTTATGAGGGAGCTGATGTTCAGTTCCCACTTGAGGTCCTGGGAGAGGATAGTGCCCAGGAAGCGGAAGGACTCCACAGTGTTGACTGGGGAGTCGCACAGGGTGATGGGGGTGAGTGGGGCTGTATACTTCCTGAAGTCCACAACCATCTCCACTGTCTTAAGAGCATTGAGCTCTAAGTTGTTCTGGCTACACCAGGTCACCAGGTTGTCAGCTTCCCACCGATAGTCAGACTCATCCCCACCAGAGATGAGCCCAATGAGGGTGGTGTCATCCGCAAACTTCAAGAGTTTTACGGACGGATGATTGGAGGTGCAGCTGTCGGTGTACAGGGAGAAGAGCAGAGGGGAAAGGACGCTGCCCTGAGGAGATCCGGTACTGATGGACCGGAAGTCAGAGACTTGTGTTCCAAGCTTAACGCACTGCTTCCCATCAGACAGGAAGTCTGTCATCTACCTGCAGGTGGAGTCGGGCACGTTCAGCTGGGAGAGCTTGTCCTGAAGCAGGGCAGGGATGATGGTGTTGAAAGCAGAGCTGAAGTCCACAAACAGGATCCTGACGTAGGTTGCTGGGGAGTCCGGTGCTGTAGGGTGAAGTGGAGGGCCATGTTAACTGCGTCGTCCACAGACCTGTTGGCTCTGTAGGAAAACTGCAGGGGGTTCAGGAGAGGGTCTGTGATGGCTTTGAGGTGTGCCAGCACCAGGCGCTCAAAATACTTCATTACCACAGAGGTTAGGGCGACGGGTCTGTAATCATTAAGTCCTGTTGGCCTTGGTTTTTTGGGCACAGGGATGATGGTGGAGGACTTGAGACAGGCTGGTACATGGCATGTCTCCAGGGAGGTGTTGAAGATGTTGGTGAACACCGGAGACAGCTGGTCAGCGCAGTGCTTGAGTGTCGCTGGAGAGACAGAGTCTGGCGCAGCTGCTTTGCGGGGGTTCTGCCTCTTGAAAAGTCTGTTAACCTCTCCCTCCTGAATGGATAGAGTCGTCTCTGTAGTGGGGAGGGGGGAGACCTCTTGGGTGGGAAGGGGTAGTTCAGAACAGTCCAATTGTCTTTCAAATCTGCAGTAGAACTCGTTCAGGTCGTTGGCCAGGCGGGAGTCGTTAGTGGTGTCGGCGGCTCTGGGCTTGTAGTTGGTGATTTGCCTGAGCCCTCTCCAGACAGAAGCAGAGTCGTTAGCAGAGAACTGGTGATTTAGTTTCTCTGAGTACAGTCGTTTAGCCTCTCTCACCGCCTTGCTAAACCTATTCTTCGACTCCTTGAATCTGTCTCTATCCCCACTCCTAAATGCTTCCTCCTTCTGCAACCTCAACCTTCTGAGCTTTGCTGAGAACCAGGGCTTGTTGTTGTTGAAGTTCACCCTGGTGCGTGTTGGAATACAGCAGTCCTCACAGAAGCTGATGTACGACGTCACAGCCTCTGTGAGTTCATCCAGACTATTGGTAGCAGTCGTGAACATATCCCAGTCAGTGCAGTCCAAGCACGCCCGCAGATCCTCCATGGTCCACTGTTTAGATGTCCTCACAGCAGGTTTACAGAGCTGTAGTTTCTGCCTGTATACCGGAATCAGGTGGACCATGGCATGGTCAGAGTGTCCCAGTGCTACTCGGGGGACGGCGTGGTGTGGTAGGCTCTACTGACTGTAGTGTAGCAGTGATCCAGAGTGTTCCCTTCTCTGGTAGAGCATTTGATTAATTGTCTGTATTTGGAGAGTTCGTGGGAGGATACCTTTGTTAAAGTCGCCAAATACGATAACCAGGGAATCCGGATTTGATCGCTCCACACTCAGAATCTGGCCGGCGAGCATGCGTTGGGCCTCTTTAACCTGAGGACCCTGGCGGAAAATAAACTCTGACCAAAATGAACAACGCGAACTCGCGAGGCAAGTAGAAAGGTTTACAGTTTATAAAAAATGATTCCAGGTCAGGAGAACAATGTTTCAGAATCACTGTGACATCTACACACCAGACACTGTTAATGTAAAAACAAATACCACCGCCTTTCGTCTTGCCGGAGAGTGCTATGTCCCGATCCGATCTTACGAGTTGGAAGCCTGCCAGTTGTAAAGCAGTGTCCTTGATCAAATCACACAGCCATATCTCCGTGAAGTACAAAACAGAAGATGAAAGAAAGTCTCTGTTTTTCACCATCAGCAGCTGAAGTTCGTCCATTTTGTTGCACAGTGAACGTACGTTGAAGAGGAAAAAGCTTGGAAGCACTGTTCGGATCCCGCATCTGCGTAGCCGTACTAGAGCTCCCGACCGTTTACCCCTTCGGCGTTGTTTTGCTGCTTAAGCAAAGCCTAGCGCGGCTTTGACTACAATGCCCACTAATTCTGCCGCTGGAAGCATAAAAGTGAGAAATAAATCCACAGGACATGTTTCCCTGATGTTTAGAAGTTCGTCTCTTGTTCAAGAACTCCGAAAATCTTAGCAGAACACTGAATTAACAGACAAAACAAGACAAAACAGGGGCACCGACCGGCTGAGGCTGCCATCATCGGCGCTATCTTGAATGCGCATACAACATTCGGAAGGCGGTAACAATGTTCTGAATGGTAAAACATAAATGTAGGCCTTTATGTGCGAAGCTTATTCATTTTAATATCATTTTTGTAAGTGTTAATGGTTAAAACATACAAAATGGGACGCCCGGCTGCTTTGGGTTGAGCGTTTGTCACGAGCCGAGTATGTTCTGCGTCAAGGTTTAGATGACTGCAGTGGCTGATTCATAAAAAAGAATCGTTTTTGTTTTATTTATTCGTGATTGGTACGGTATCATTTGCCTCATCAATATGATGAGATATGATGATGTATTTATTATAATACCTTAATATTGTTTCATTTCCGTATTATCATAACGGTTTTGAAAAGGAAACGCAGACGAACATATATTTGAGTATTTTTTGTTAAAGTACGTATTGTATTCAGTGCTGGTTCTATAGGCCATGGGGGGGGGGGGGGTTGAGCAGTGTGGGGGATTATGGCATGTGGGATAATGCAAACTAAAAACTTTTCATATTTTACTAGGCAAGGCTCACTGAGATAAGTCGCGTGTGACCTAGTTATCAGAAATTACAGCTCAATGGAGTGGCTTGTCACGTGAGTATAGCAGCAGCCAAATACTCGGAATGCAAATTGATTATAAATGTGGAGGGAAAAAACGGAGGACCCAGAGAAAAATCTACACGACAACGGGGTCAGAGACGTGATAACTCAAAATATACGGCATGTGTAGGGTCAGAATTGAACCCATAACCTCCTGGAAACCAGGCGAGGTAGTTAACATCTTGCCACCAATGCAATATCTCTTGACCACTGTAGCAGAGATACGAGGGTTACTCAGAATTTATTTTTTTGTTTAGAGTGCACAATGAAATAATAACTCATGCGTAAATTATTTTCAATATTGCAGTTCAAGAGATAAGACACACAATTTTGGAATGCTGCTGAGCCGTGTGCCAATGCCTGCTGAATCATTCCATTTATAGTTGGTCTCCAAAGGTCGCAAGTATTTTAACCTTTAAGCTGCCTGTCAGTCTTCAAAGTAAAACAAACATATTATGTAACTTGTAGATTGTAAATTATTATTATTATTATTATTTGATGACACTGCGTTGGCAGTTGTGCACAAGCAAAGATAACAAACTCTCAACACATTCGTCAACAATAAACATATAATATAAAACGTAACTGGTGACGTTTCAGGCAATGGCTCTTCTTGAGAGCATATGCATAATGGGTTTAAGAAGAATGGCAGTTGCTATAAACGTCGCGTATTGTGTGTATATACGCATTTCTTTTTATGGCAGTGTTATTGATGTATTGAGTTGTTTTGAAAAACGATGAAGATTACAATTCGTAAAGCGCAGCGCATCGCCAGTAGAACACGCACATAGACTGAAGAGGCTTCACCACCATCTTGATCAGCGTCACTTGGTGGAGCCCACCTAAGTGGAAGCCTTTTGAGGGAGGGTGGGGGGGGTTGGTAGATCACGAATATTTGTGAAACTCAAAAATAGCTGAGGCTGCAAAGTAGCCAGATGTTGTACTTGAAGTGGGTTCGTAAAACCTCCTGTGTGGCCCTATATGTGCCTTGTCAGTTATTTTTCGGTTACTAGGTTTAACATTGTTCCGGGTTGAAGATGGTAAAGCAGAATAATCCAATGTTTAACTGTAACTTGTGCCTCTGTCTATAGATCCAAAGTCTATCACCAACCTGTAACGGACCGGCGTGGTGAAATATGGCCAACCAACCCCCACGATCTGCACGGCCTGTGGACAAAATATAGAATTTATTCTGAGTAACTGCGTGCCTTGAAATGGGTGGCTCGTAGATGAATAGCTCCGTCCATAGCAGAAATCCACAACTTCGGTAAAGTTGGGGATTTCTGCTTCGGTTGATTTGTTGTCATTCATAAACTTCTCCACGGACTTTCCAACCACCCTCTTCTTGCCCTCCAACAACCTACTGTACTGTACCTGCATAGCACGGGCTGTGGTGATGCGTGTCTGAAATCCAGCACTGGATTCCATTGGGAAGGGAAGGATCCCCTGTAATCCAGGTGGATCAGTCTCTTACCCCTGGGAAGTCACCATACCATGGCTTGCCAGCAGATTGCAGTACAGCAAGTGGACTCATCTCCACCTGCTCCATCGCGTGATATGTGTCTGGGTACTCGGGTTCATCTTCAAACTCGCCTCTCCTTCTCCACTCGAGCAGCTGCGCTGTGAGCAGCTCGGCAGTGTTGCCACTCACGACTCCTCACGTCCATTCTCTTTGACGTAAGCACACTCCTTCACTTTGATAATGTAACTGGTGTACCTACACTCAGAGGGTTCTGTCACGCGTGGTTTCTTTGATTTAAAATTAAAATATATTCTTAACTGCAGTGATTTCCCCCGTGCTTTACGTGATGTACAACGGGTGGGTGGCGTTCGTGCGAGTAAATAAGTTCATCCAAACCGCACCGGGATTGTCCACCCGACGCTGGGGGGACGAGCCGTCTCGAGCACGCCCTGCCCACAGGACGTCCATAACGCGCCGATTGTCTCTCAACTCCATGCTCTATACAAGACGCAGCTACTCACTCGCCTGCCCCTAACATCCACCATTTAACAAGGGGGGTGGGAACCGGTGCATTTATTATTCTTTTAATTTGCCTGTTGTTTATTTTACTATTCATGTATTAAATCTTTATTTAAAGCTTTCGTGGCTGCATACCGAAAGCCTCAAAGAGTATTTATGTATTATTCACACGTGATGCATTTTTTATAAATATGATTTATATAACATATTATGTTATTTAAATTATTTCATAAATACAAAATATTAATTTTATTATTAACTTATTATTCATAATTCACATTATGATTTGTATTTATTTATAAAAAAAAAAAAAATGCGTTAATTCATGTTACTTATACATTTTATTTTCAATAATTGTACTATTCATTCTTATTATAAATGTAATTATTATTTGTCTTTACTTTTCCATTTTCTTTACTTATTTTTCACTTTATTTGCTACTTAATGTTCTTCTGCTATTCGTTATGCGCAGTTGCAAATTGATCCGCTGAGGTCATGACGGGTTTCCTTTGTTCCATTCCTGTTGCTCTGTGGAGCCGGCACCGTTCCCGTGCTGCTGTGATGTGCACCGATGCCCACTTTACTGAGGGCGATGTTGGCACGCAGAATGAAGATCCCAGTGCCACAGTTCAGGCCCTACCTTGCGTAGCTTCAGCGCACCAACACCGCTCCAGGCCCCGTGGGGACCCAAACGGCGTCTGGGAATTGGTCGCGATTCGTGACTCGGTCCGCAACTCTGGAACAGTTCCGGCAGTACAACAAATGAACCTCACGTGACCCTTAACATCCCCATCTCCCCCACCCCCTAGGGGTCCCTCCTCTCGCGTGTCAACCCCCAAACCCCCCCCCCCCCACCATGAAAACCCCCAAACTACCTCACGAACACTTCCCTAGCACCCCTCACCCCCTACCCCTCCTACTCCCCCTACCCCTCCCACTCCCCCTACCCCGCTGCCTACCTCTCCCACTACCTCTCCCCTACCCCTCCCCCTACCTCTCCACCTACCTCTCCCCCTTTCTTTCCCCTACCCCTCTTATCCCCCTACCCCGACCCTAAACCCAGGGCGTCCCCCCCTCGCACCCCACTTCATGTGCTGGTCTCTAATTGGTGAGGGCTGGGCTAGGCCTCGTGCTCGTCACGTGGTAGGTGACAGTCAGCTGCTCGCTCAGCGGATCCCTCCGTGCGGTCAATCGCTGCCACTCAGCCAGGCCGCTCGCTCACTCAACACAACGCGTCGTCTTAGAGGCATCCTGGACCACGGCAAAGGTGTGAAGGAGCGACGTCAGCGGCGCGAGTTCACGTTGAGACGTCTTCACGTGGGGTCTCCTCGTGATGGTAGCCCCACGGTGTCCGCGTCTCTGCCGCTCATGGCTGCGTTGCCACCCGGCGTGGGGAGCGGTGGCGCAGCGGTTAGCGGCGCGCTGCGCTATGGCCTCAAATGTACCTGGTGTGGTGTGTAGTAAACATCGCCACTAGGGAGACAAAGGCTGCCGGGCGTGGTGCTGGCCATCCACCCCCTCGTGTGCCACAGTGGCCAGCCTTCACAGGTGCTGTTACTCGCTAACAGCACTTGCCCCAACAGTCTTAAGGCTACACGGGGGATCTTTGTCGTTGTCTCTGCTAGTCAGGACTTTGCTGCCATCGAGGGATACAAAAAGATTAAAAAGATGTAAGGTGTTTTTCCCGACTTCAATGCAAACACCTGATTAATAGAGTCTGGTTGCTATGGAGATGCACCCTACAGTCACTATGCATGGGGACGTGCGGGGTGACGTCACCACGCACAACACGTGCAATCAGTGACAAATTCAGCACTAAAGGGTTGTGTGTTGGAGAGTGAACCCACTACAAAGTTGACGATTTGAGTTCCGTGACGTTTCCCTGGTGACTACAACAACAAGCAGCTGCATCGGGCGATTTAGCAGGCAACTCCCACTGAGCTATGCAGCTCTTTTATAGTTCTGTAGTGAGTTCCAGGGAGACTGACGACGAAGTCGAGGCACACACTT